>MCFE01000710.1:0-42928 GCA_002104905.1 Basidiobolus meristosporus CBS 931.73
TTCTGTACGGTCACGCGGTCACCACCGAGTCTACCAGGCATCTTCTTGCCCTTGAACACTTTTCCAGGATCCTGGATAGCAGAACGATGTTAGCTGTGGGATGGGTCATGGACCAAGCTTAGTTGTGTGCTTACAGTTCTCTGACCGGTGGAACCAATAGATCTGTGTGAGAGGGAGACACCGTGGGTGGCTCTGAGACCCTTGAAGCCCCAACGCTTCATACCACCAGCGAATCCTTTTCCGAGACTGCCATTCGATTAATTACTGGAAACCAGGAAATCACGCTTTGAAGGAGGGACTTACGAGGTGGCGGTGACATCGACGAACTGGCCGGGGACGAAGTGGGCCGCACTGATGGGGGTTCCTGGGAGGGGGGAGAAAAGGGTCAACAACCGGAACAGGCAACGGGAACAACTTTCAAGCAGGTACCAAGTGGTAAGAGGCCGTCCTTCGACACGACGAACTCCATAAGCTTCTTCTTGGGATCGACGCCGTTCTTCTCGAAATGACCCCGAAGAGGTCTGGTGGTGCTGGCGATTCTCTTGTTGTAACAACCGATTTGGACGGCGTTGTAGCCGTGCTTGTCCTCGGTTCTTCTGTCCACCACTTGGTTCTCTTTGAGCTACGGTGGGGAGTTCGTTAGTTCAAGGGAACCCCACACGGTAGGGTAGACACTTCACTTACATGCAACACGGTAACGGGTACACGAACACCCCATTCATCCCAAATGGCGGTCATTCCGGACTTCAAGCCAATGGCACCGGTCCGGATGGAATCTTGGGTGTATTGTTTAGGGTTCTTTTTGAGAATTCCAAAGGCCTTGTCGGCGCTTCTTAAGGGCTTTTGGGCATAAGGACCGGTTCTCAAGTAACGCACCTGGGACACGGCCCGTGCGGCAGGGGAGGAGGCTTTTTGCAGGGAGAGGGAGGAAAATCTCTGGAGTAGGACGCCCATGGAGGAAGTAGACTGCATCTTGTTGACGGTGGAGCAGTTACAAAAAGACTCTTGCCAAACAACTCTGACCAAACTTTTCGATGGCTGGATGAATTCAAAATTTTTCCCGCTCCACCCATCGCGGGAGGATTTTTTCGGGGGTACGATTGCTCGGGGATTCGTTTAAATAGGGGTTTGGTTTATTCACGCATTTAATCGTTTGGCTTAAATGGGAGGGGAATCAACTATCGCAGCCACTGCTCTCCAGGTGACTCCATCTATATGCCTTGATCACCCCGATGTAGTGAAACATGGCTCCTATCACCACGAAAACGTGGAAGATCTGGTGGGAATGGCCCCAGTAATCGAACCTCCCTGGATACCATCTCTCTGGGATCCTATCAACCAGTAAACGTTACCACCATGCCATGAGCAGCCAAGCAAACCAACAAACTCACCGACTAGCATAAATAAGCGCCCCACTGACGTATGTCAGTCCCATCGACGCGAACCACTTCAGGGAAAGCTTCTGAACGGCGTTTGCCCACTGGATGGTAAGAAGGAGGTCGGTCACTAACAAGGCCCGCACATCGATGCTACCTGCGCCTGCTTACCCCGTTGACCCAGATGGCATGTCCAAGCGGCAATATGCCCGACAGCCCCATGGCAAGGAACAGATTGGTTCTGATCCAACGGTACTCCGGCGTTCCGAATTTCTTAGCTATACTCATGACGCCCTTGGGGATTGGTTGTGTTGCAGAACTGGCAATTAATGGCCTGGGCTAGCGTAGAAGTCGGGCGTTGTATCACTCACCGTAGCAGACCCAAAGATAATGATGAACGACAGATACACTATCTTCCACTTGGTGGTGCAGTAGAAAGCTGCGCGTGATTTAGTTACCGGGTACTAGAGATACTTCAATGGGAACACCTATACCATAGTTGATGGCAGGGAAATACGACCCCCTAAGAAGTTCACAGGTGGTGAGCCACGGTCATAGTATAGCAAACGTGTCGAAGGAACACCTACACAATCAGAAACACAATCCCAACGTAGTCGCACCTATTCCAGTTCACCGAAACCTACGTAGACACATGTGCAAGGTTGAGCGGTTCCCAGTGGCACATTCGCTGACAGACACAATGTTTGAAGCGTACCTTTTCCGAGTGACAGAGAAAGAGATGAAAAAGGGCTGAGCAGCACAGACAAGCAATGGCGCCGGCTATGTAGATGTACATGACGGCGAAGTCGGTCCAGTCCGTGGTTTCGTGCTGGGGGAGAATCTCCTTGGCGGTGAAAAAGGCCATATACAGAAAGAGAACAACCCCCAAGAGGTGGGAGTAAACGTTTCCCGTTTGGTTGTGGATATACAACAAGGAGTGGGCGCACTTTAAATAGGAAAAGGTAGGGGGACGGTAGCCTGTCAGGATGTAGTTGTTGTCTTTCATCCATTTGGGTAGCTCGCTGAAGCTCAGCAACAACGAAGAGAACCGAGAGCTGACCTCTCTGCCGGTTGGGGAAATGAAAGCAGCCTTCTCCTCCAGCTTCGTCTCCATCGGGCGATTTCTAAGCTTGACCATGAGCGGAAAATACAAGTGCTGCTCTCCTTTACTCTAAAGGGTTCGGTAAAATGTTTTACGAACAAACGTAATATCAAGTCAAAATTGGAACAACCCATGTGATGAAGGTGCTGGCTGCCTATAAGTATCTGAAAGCTACATGCACTTGCACCTGCTGTCCAATCTGGTTTAGGGCAGCATTTTAGGTGAGATTTGTACCAGGGAACACATAAACCTATCGTTGCATCTAGATACGATATCCAGGAATGTTGGGTACTAGTAAAGGAACGGGACACTGCAGCCTGGGGCGAACATTGGATAAATGTTGGTTATTTTACTCACCAAAAATGTGCACAATTCCGGGTATTTCCAGTCTCCCCATTAGGTATATCTCCGGAATACTTGATTGGACCACCAAATTCTAATAATAACGACGAAAAATCTGAAAACCCTGAAAAATCTCTTCCAAGTTACACCAAGGCAGATCAAAAATCCCATCTGTTTTTCAACCATATCACGAGCAAATCATTCTCGAACACTGGGTCCAAATTGGTGCTTCTGTGCTTCCTTGTACTCACCCACCGCCATCTCTTGACAGCGAAACCCTACTTCCTACACCGTAGTGTCCGAGTAAACAGAACCACCCGGAATATCGTGTGGAACAGTCACCATGCCCAAACCCAGCCACGCCAAGATGGGCCAGCTTTCCAACCCACCATCTGCCCCGATTCCCCCGTCAACCACACCCAAGAATCCGTTTTCCAGCGAGGAAGATTCGGATTCTTCTTCGCACTCCACTCACACGCAGCCTTCTAGAAGTGCCGAGCCAGGTAATCTTGTCCTTGCTTGGTTGTGGGAGCTTCCATGTACTCAAGTGATTTAGGTCTAGGTGCACCTCCACGTTTCAGGGAATCCCCTTACGCTGTTCCAAAGCTTCAACAGCAGCAGAGAGACCGTTTCCCCCCAAGACTGGCTGCCCAGAGAAACCGCTCGTATAGCACCACTTCATCCACAAACTTGTCGATCCACAAAAGCCCTCCATCAGTCAACAGCTTCCGGATCAACCCAAACCCACCCACCCATCGAGCTTCTAGCAGACAACGAGAACCTCTAGAAAGCAGGCCAGCTGAAACCGTTCTCATGGATCAGGGTGAGGCCAAGAGTCGATCCGGAAATGTCACATTCGATACAGCCAGTGACATCCCATTAGAGGAGCTCGATGAGTCCCGTGACAGATATTCCAGAGAACTCCCACCCGGGTTTGGTGACGACGAGAGCAGAAGCTCGTATGAGCTGTTAGAGGCCTACGAGGATTCGGAGAAAAGGGGCCGTCAATCGAAAAGGGCGAAAGCTTGGCCATTCTGCTGTATTCCGTGTTGTACGGCCAAGTTCTGTGTGTCGATAACGTTCATTATTTTCGTCGGGGCGATAATTGTGTTGTGTGTGTTCCTGCCACGAGTCCCGTCCTCGGCGATTATGTCCATCCAGGTTGTGGGGGAACCAATGGTTTCGGGGGTAGCGGATCAGGAGCCTCCCTACACATTCAATGTCAGCACATCTCTGTCGGTCGTCTTCAACAATATCAACCAATACCCAGTGACCATCAGCAATTTGGACGTGAATGTATGTATGCTTCGAACTGACCACCAGTGGCCTTCGTTCTGACTCTTCCCTTGTAGGCATTCCCCAAAGACGGCTATGCTTTGCTGGGGCATACGACGGTGCGCAACATCTATCTTCCGAGCAATAGAATGACCTTTGTGAACATACCTCTGAACATGAGCTACGTCTGGTATCAATCCGAGGACAAGGTGTGGACCGCATTCGCGTTCGCGTGCAAGCCAGAGCTCATCTACCTTTCGCAGAAGAACCTCATGCCCTTGCGGTTCACCAACACTATATCAGTTCACGGTCTGGTAAAAAAAACTCCCATACAATGGCAAGGAGAATTCGTTTGCCCTGACCAATAATCCATTCATGTACATTCGTTTCTCCCAGCTGTCATCTGTCCATATCATTGAACGACCTGTTAATAAATCCCAGGTAACCTACGTAATAAACATGTGATTTAATGGATTCAGATGATCAGCATTCACACCAACACAAAACCTCATCAATCACAGACGAGCGGTGACTGGAAAACCTGATCTAATTCTCCATCACATGATGTTGCTGCCAGCAGTCTCCAGAATGGAGCGTAGACATTGCGTGGAGCCCCCTGCCTGCAGGGAGCCATAGCAAAATATCAGGCGACGGTATGAATGGCCGAGTTTACCTGGGAAATACCCTGGTAACCGTCCCGATTAATCCAATTATTGCGGAACAGAATACGTCCCAATTATACCGAAATAGGAAGTCGAATTATTTTCGCAGCATGGGTTTCTCGGCCAATTATGACGATTTAGCTTTCTGGAAGACTGGTCCTAGATAGTAGAGTGTATGTATTAAGCAACAACCAATCACCGTCACTCTCAGGAGCTAGGTCTTTAGCCTTCTGGTAACCAATAAGCAGGCCGAAAGGAACATTTGGCATTAGCATTCTAGATTCCGACCGTACCTCGATCAAGTGCCTCGAATCTCGGGAAATCAACATTGTCTAGCTCGCTCTGTACAATTACCTTGACAACATGCAAGGGGCGGGGGTTCGGGAATAAGGGGCACATCCCCTGGTCATATGGTACAGATGCTGGGTATACCGGGCGGGTGGTCAGTCAAGCGGGTAACTCAAGACTATTGTATTTATATTACTATGCTACACAGATTAGCTCAAGTACTTGTATTGCTATCCTGCACAGATTAGCTTATCTTGGAATGCACACTATGGCTCCATATGCGGCAAGAATCCAACTAGTCTTCTGTATTACACTAGACTCCCGTTTAGTCACTTCCTTATATGGCCGATTATCCTTGAATTTTTTTCTACCCAAATCTGCTTATAAGCAGTAAATCCCCACGGACGATTCCCATCCACTCTCCACCCGTATAATTAGATTAATACCTGGCCAACATTGAGCATCAGGCTACTTTTGCACCAGTCTTTATTTGCACATATTGTTATATATCAACCACATCATAGATCATGCCTGGAGCCAGCATTCATCAGCACCCCACGATTCCCAAAGATACTCTCAACTCTGCCACTTTCGTGGCCGACGTTATAACGCACATGTGGGGAAACAACCCATACGGCGCGACTGCAGCCTTCCGCAACTTCTGCGCTCGCCTGTTTCAAATCACCCAACCATCCGCCTCCACTTTGAAGTTGGCCCTTAATTACGTCTATCGCTACAAGGAGACCGAGCCACTTTCCCTCGGGCTCCTGGGGACCGAGTACTACATCGTGGTGGTTGCGTTGATGCTCGCCAACAAATACCACGAGGACAAATGCTACAGTAACCGCAGCTGGGCGAAGGTGTCGGGACTTGATCTCATCCAACTCTCCCAAATGGAGCTTGCCGTTCTGGCCACGTTCGGCTGGAACATCAAGGTAGAGAAAGACGAGTTTGATGCGTGGACCCAGTTTTTGGATCAATACTGGTCTGCAGTGATCGCCTTCCGCACCCAACACGCCCTGGTCCCCGAGGAGTGCCACGGCTCCAACGACTGTCGTCGCCAAAGCTTTGTATCCTCGGAGTCGGTCGCCCCGTCTGTCTTGTAGCATCCCAATATCAGCATTATACCCGATACCCTGCCGACCCTGCCACTTGTCCTATAACTTAATATCTCATCGGCGTTGCTGTCACCAGCAATACTTGTAATATTCATAGCCTTAAATAGAACAGTACATCACCTCATTTCACCATGCATACTTGTTATCATAATCAATAAATTAGACGCGCTATTTACGACACTATCACCACATATCAATTGGACCAGATCATGAATCTAGAATCATGCGATGGAATTGACTATTCACCCACCGGCTGAACCAAATCAACCTTTGAACTGAAATCGTACAACTGTGTGTATATATGGAAATCTAGATGGGTGTTGTTTAGTCGGCGCAACACGCTCTGTCCCGGAAGCTGTGTTTCATCGGTTGTGGCACAGGCAAGGGGTGGTTGTTTGCAACAAGTGGGATCAGTCACAAACCGGTCTCAGGCTATGCCGCAAATCAATCAATTCTTGAATGACCACGCTTACCGTCATATGACAAGCATGGCGGACTTGTGCCAATCGCACGCTAAAGACATGAGTCAAACCATTTCTCACCACCCGCTACACTGACGTACACCCACCTTGATTATCCCAAGATTCTCGCGCAGCAGAGCAAACAGTTCCACCCCGACCCTTATTGGTAAGCACTTTTCTTCCTCACAAGAGAGTGATCACCATGACTTCCCAGTATAGCGCCTTGGCCCAAGACGAGCAAGAAAATCCAGACCCGGTCGTGGGCGACACGACATCTCGCCACCGGAACACGGAAAGAACCCCTTTATTACAAGGGGAGAGTGTGCGCGACCACTCGAACAGGGCCCAGAAAGTTGGTCCCGCCACCACCACCACACAGGAGAACGTTTCTTCCGAATCGAATGTACATAGTTACCAAATTGCTTTTCACACACTCACCACTCGCTGGAAGGACCTGCAGCCTCAATACAGGTGGCTGATCATCGCTGGAATAATCCTCCTCTCCCAGGTCCTCCTGGGTCTTGTTGTAGTATACGGGGTGGTGCCTTGGGTGGCCCAGAGAGCCCTGAACCACTCGAAAATCGTCTTCCTCTCCACCAATATCACACAGCCCAAGCCGGATTCTTTCATGATGGAAGTGTCGGCTATACTGGAAAATGTTGGTCGGATACCTGCTACCTCTCAGCCAACTAGCGTCGATATTTACTACAAAGAGCAGCACATTGGCAGGGCGGACATGCCCGGGATGCTGATTAGTTCTGACTCGGGGCCATTCGAAATCGCCACCAAGTTTGTGGCCCTTGATCGCACTGCATTGGGGGTTTTCGCCGCGGACATGGTCGCATTGCCAAAAATCACTTGGACAATGAAAGGCAATGTGGATGTAGTGGCTAAAGGGCTTCATGTCCGGGGCCTAAAGCTCGATAAAGAGGTGACATTGGAAGGTTTGTTCAATCACATAGATATTCGTTGATGTGGACTTTGCTGACACGAATTTGTTGCCAGGGTTGAACGGGGCGAAAAACATCACTCTGAACTCCTTCGATCTACCTGGAAACGATCCGACTGGCGGAATCCATCTCGAAGCCTCTTCTACGCTGTTCAATCCGTCCAACATTTCCTTGGAAGTCGGGGTGATGAGGATGGGGATTTTTTACCAGGGCGTTAAAATGGCCAACGTCACGGCGGAGGATGTCAGATTGTATCCTGGCGAAAACACACTGAATCTGAGCGGGAGCATGCTTCCATTAGACAAGAAGGCTTCAGCCGTAGCATCCAAGTTCTTTTCCCGGTATCTGTCCGGAGAGGAGTCGATCATCACCGTCGGTGGGCTCGAGAACTCTTCCCCTATTCCATGGCTTGATCGTGCCTTTCAAAGTCTCCGGGTGGATGTTCCGTTTCGAGCACCAGTGGCACCGGACCTGATTGAAGGGTTGGATGTGGGCCAGCTGGCCATCCATTTTACCAAATCCAATGCATATATGCCCTCGACCAATGGGAGTGTTGTGGCAGCAGTCAAAATGCCATTTGATTTCCCCATCGCAATCGAGTCGTTGGGACAAACGACACAACTATGCATGGCAACCTTTGGAGCGGATGATTGGTGTATACCCTTCGCAGAACTTCAAGTCCCCTTATTGCCAGTAACCACCACTACGGAGGCGGGGTTGATCTACGTCAACAGCACCTTTGACAGCGTGCCACTCAAGGTTCTCGAATACCAAGAGGATATGTTCCGGTACTTCATCATGGCCACCTTCTTCAACCAAGAGAATATTTTGGGGTTCACCGGGAATGTCGAGACCACGGCCAAGGCAGCAATCGGAGAGCTCGACCTTAAAGACATCAAGTTCACCAAGTATGTCAAGCTAAAAGGTATGTTTTCAAGCGGTCTAGCTTGACCACCGCCCAACTAATGCTCCATCTAGGTCTTGCCGGGTTCCACGACCCAGCCCCTGTGTTGACCGGTATGGAGATATTGAAGGACATTGACAAGGTTACCTTTGCTGCGGACATCATCCTTTTCAACCCAACCAACTTCTCGGCAAAGATGGGGGACGTCTCGTTTGACCTGGAGTACAAGGACACGGTTATAGGCGAAGCATTCATCCCCAACTTCATGATCGTCCCTGGTAACAATTCGGTGAGTTGCAAGGGGAAGCTGCGGAAAGAAACGGATGATTACCTGCAGCAAAAGATCGAGGAGTTTTTGTCAAACTACGTGTCGGGCAGTGACAACGCACTAACTATCGTCGGGAACGACGCGTCCACGGACATCGACTCCCTCAAGCCCATGCTGAAATCATTCCGGACCACCTTCAATGTGCCAGGGTCACACGACCAGCTGATGGACGAAGCGACTATGCATCTGCTCTCCAGAACGGCGGTCGTCAAGCTGTTCAACCCGCTAAAGTACACAGATATCAACATCAAATATCTCAATGCCACCTCCTTCTACGAAGGTTTGCCCGTGGGCCATGTGTTTGCCAACTTCACCGAGCCTCAATGGAATAATCAGTCCATTCTGATTCCCGCCGGAGGCGAGATCTATTCACCGAAATTACCGGTCTCTCTTGAATCCGGCGGGCTGAAATTGATCAAGAAGGCGTTGAGCAACGGGGGCCTCGCACTTGATATGGTTGCCAGATCTCTGGTAGAAATCAATGGAGTGGAGATGTGGCTAACCTACGTCAACAGCAAAGTCCCCATTAAGGTGGTTGGGTGGTTCCTTTAAGCGTACCTCATCCTCCCCTCGCCCACCGTGTATTTTATATCGCTAACAATCCACACTCATTCATTTGGCCTTTTGCCGGAAGAAGTAGGAAGTACCGCACGAAACACAAAACACGCAACATGTAATAAAAATTGAGTTGGTTTATCTTATCTTTATCAAATGAGATAGCCAACGTTCTGAATGACTATTCGGACAGTAAGCGTGACCAATTCTGGCAGGCATACCTATTAGTAACCCATGAACCCATGTGTAAAATGACTTGGCCTGCCAAATGCCTAATCCAAATCCAAATCCATACACGATAAGCCTATCTCGTTTGGGAACGAGTGGAATGATCCATGAATGTGCATTGGGTGTAGTAGTTTATTCATTCCCTCCTATTCGAATTTATTCATTCCCTCCTATTCGAATTGTCTGTAGTCGAATCTCCCACTAGATTGTTTGGCATATCTTGATTAGATAAATGTCCCGGAAGTAGCCATTGGCCCGGATTCATGCAACTGGATGAAGTGAGCACAAAAATTTTCATTCGAAAAATCTCCTAAAAAAGCCAACGAGTTCCTATGCGGGGTCTATAAAACGAGGCTTTGCACACTAGCATCTGTAACTTTTCATCATGGGTTTTGTTGCCAAGTTGAACGAGGCAGTTGCTAAATCGCCAGTGGGCAGGTGGTTCAAGCTCCAAGGATCAGGTACCAACAAGGAACGAGCGAATACCAGATTCAGTTCGGAGATCCGTGCTGGTGTGGCTACCTTCGTTACCATGGCCTACATCATCTCGGTTAACTCTACCATCATTTCCCAGACTGGTGGCACCTGTGAATGTAATCCTCCTCCCGGCGCTACCGGGTCCGAAGCATTGTGTATTGGGGATCCAGTGTATGAAGCCTGTGTTAATGTGATTAAACATGACCTGATTACGGGGACGGCCGCCATTGCCTGTATCGCCTGCATAGCCATGGGCTTCTTTGCAAACTTGCCATTCGCGCTGGCTCCTGGTATGGGGATCAACGCCTACTTTACATACACCGTGGTTGGCTTCCACGGGAGTGGCAAGGTACCATACAGAACCGCTCTCGCTGCTGTCTGCATTGAAGGAATCATTTTTGTCATCTTATCTGCTATCGGGATTCGACAATGGCTGGCTAGACTCATTCCAAATTCGATCAAGGTCGCTACTGGTGCAGGTATCGGGCTTTACCTATGTTTCATTGGGCTTCAAAGCTCGGCTGGCATCGGATTAATCACAGCCGACTCCGCTACTCTGGTTACCCTTGGGGGATGTGCTCCATCGCATAAGAATAGCCAAGGGGTGTGTCAGTCAGGCAGGATGGAGGGGCCGACAGTGTGGATGGGCATCCTAGGGTTTTTCCTGATCACCATGCTGACCTTGTTCAGAGTCAAGGGGGCAGTGTTGTGCGGAATCCTGGTTGTCGCCATCACCTCTTGGTTCCGTGGAACTCCGGTTACCCATTTCCCCTACACCCCGGAAGGAAACGAGGCGTTCGATTTCTTCAAGAAGGTGATCACCTTCCATCCCATTCAACACACCTTGGCCGCGTTCGACTTCGGGCTCAATCACAGCGAAGTTTGGGTCGCGCTTTTCACCATGCTCTACGTTGATATCCTCGATGCCACTGGAACCATGTTCTCCATGGCGAAGTTCGGTGGATTCACCAAGGATAACGGTGATTTTGAGGGTATGGGCATGGCATTCATCGTCGATGGATGCACCATCATCATTGGCTCGGTGTTTGGCGTTTCACCGGTTACCGTCTTTGTCGAATCTGGAGCCGGTATTACTGACGGAGGCCGAACTGGGATCACGGCGATAACCGTAGGGTTCTTTTTCTTCATTTCGCTCTTCCTTGCGCCGATCTTCGCATCGATCCCCCCTTGGGCCACCGGACCTGCTCTGATTGTCATCGGATCCATGATGACCAAGAGCGTGAAAGACATCAACTGGGACTATCTAGGAGACGCGGTTCCCGCCTTCCTTACCATCGCCCTTATGCCATTGACCTACTCGATTGCTTATGGGCTTATTGCCGGAATTGGCTCGTATATCGCCATTAACTTGACTGCCTGGCTTGTTGTTCGGGCTAGCTGTGGACGCATCACGCTGGATAGATCCCAGAAAGAGGCCTGGAATAATTTCAGAATGGATGACGGACAAAGAATCCTGGCTCCCTGGATCATTCGCCTCAAGAACAAGATGTTCGGAAAGCAAAAGTCGACGGAAGAGTTGAGCACAAAACTGGCGGTTCAAGACGAGATTGATAAGATCACCCGCCACATCTAGTCTGCCATACCTTCCCCAACCCAACCCACCTGTCTGTTTAATTTTGTATACATTCTAATTGTCACCATGAGAAGGGTCGTTTTGTAAGTAGATTGATAATAAACATGCTACTCAGTATAGATTGACAATAACCAAGGATATGGCACCTAGAGATTTTTCTGAATCCAATCCTGCCACAACCACAAACCGAATCGATGGTGAGATGGTGAGATGGTGATATTAATTGTGTATAGTAACTTGATCCAATTGTTGTTTGCATGAGTATGGATAGCGATAGCGAAGACGCCTTTGAAGAAGCTCCTCTGCCAAGACCGCGAATACTTCGGCTCCCCAAACCTCGGCCACGCTCTTCAAAACACCAGGAAAAACGAGAGACGTCCCCCGCTCATGAGACTCACAACTTTCCCACCCAGAGCCAAGTCAAACCAGTCTTGTCCGATCCCTCAATTAACCTTAATGAAAAACCAGAAAAGGTCAAAGTGAAGTCCACTCGTATGTTCGGAATCCAGCCCAAGAGGCCAAAAAGAAAGGAGGAACCCTTTACGGTAGCACCTGGGTCGGACAAAACACCCCCGAAGAGGAAGTTAGTGTTAGATTGTGTGGAGCTGGTAACGACCAGGAACCTCTCTCCGGAAACCCTCAACACCGAGAATCAACTCGACCCCGTGGAAAACGAGTCGAACTTTACTCTCCGGACGAAGCCAAGACAAGCGAGAACCTTTTTGGAGAGGGGTAACCGGGGCTTTGTTTGTTTAGGATTGGTCAGGTTTATTGACAGCGCGTTTTTTAGCTTCCCCGCCCCCTTGCATACAGCCAGAGGAGGGCTCGTTTTTGGTTGACCCGGAGGGGGATGCTCAGAATATGTGTTTGGACAGACAGTCAGCTGCTTCCCCAAAACCACACCCAACTCAGAAAAGTGTAATCACTCTAGATTCGCAGGAGTCATCCACCGATCGCTCAGATTGTGAAGAGGAAGAAGAGAATCTGGGGTTCCTGAATGAGCTGATTGAACTTGAAGCGGTATGCTAGCCATCTACGTCCCCTTTTAACCCCAGATCCTCAAGTGGCCTTTCCTCAGGAACTGTTCCAAGCCGACACCTTTCAATGTTTCATGGAAAGAAAAAGTCATCTAGCGCGCAGTCAGAGGATATACGACTCCTCATCGACATGTAGGAAAGGTGGCACACTCGGGAAGATTCTTCACGAATACACATCCAAATCGCTGGAATCGATCTCTTACTTCGAAGATCAGATCATACTTCTCCGAATGGACCTTGTCCAGAAGGTGAGGATCTTCGTCACGATCCTGTATCCCTTGCTAACTTATTTCCGTTCAGCTAAGGTCCCTTGCTCAAGAAAGAGCGCTTAAGCTCGAGCCTTTTGTATCATCGCTAACCCAAGAAAACCCCGTAAATGGACCCGAGCTCATCGATCCCTCCCGCACCCAACTCTCTTGCGAAGACCAGGAAGACGCCGATATGATACTCAGCGGTATTGGCGAAATCTCCGTGGTGCCAGCTCGAAACGCTGTGATTGATTTGGACGATCGCAAGGATAGAGATGGCTCAATCTCCCCATTTAACGAAGGAATAGCCAAGAGCCCCATTGATTCGAACCACAATAGCCCCCTTGCCGCGAGATCGCCGCTACCAGCGGATCTGCCAGGGATCAGTGAAGATGAATTGGAAGCATTGACTCCACCACCGTTGCCCTTACTTCCAGAGATCGACTATGAGAGTATGGTGGGATTGGAAACAGACGCTGGGGGATACGATTTGGACGATTTGAAAACACCACCACCATTACCTCCTCTGCGTGACGAACTCAACGACGAAGACTTGTACTCCTACGGAGGGCTATCTCCGTTGAATGACAGTGACGAAGACGACCTCATTTATCTGTGCGAGAAAGACGTGGATGATAGCGAGAAACACGAACCTCTGGAGTTTCGCCTGAGCGGGATGAGAATATCACAAGAGTTAGAGAGGGAAAGCTTCGAATACAGGTCTAGAAACACAGTGTCCCCTTGGCGAGATATCACCCCTCGAGCCCGGCAGGCTGAATTGTACTCGACGCCTCACGACGAAACGGAAGCAGATATGCTGGAGTACAATCTGGTTGATGCTGAATCTCCAACCACCCCGCACTATGCATCCTCGCCTCCCAAGCCTCGTGTAGACATCAAACAACGGGCTTGCGTCGATGAGCAACCCCAGTGGACGCGCTCTTTTCCTGCCAGTCAACCACCACCGCGTCAACCAAAAGCGGCCCATCCCGGAAGGGGCACAAACTCACAAGCCGCTGGGACCTCGATGCCTGATTATAAGAACATGTCGCTGGATGTGTTGAAGGTAAGTGGGTAGGAAAAAGCCAGGATCCACGCCCGGCGAACTCAACGATTTCTATGTTAGGATCATGCCAAGGTATACGGGCTGCGAGTCAAATCACAAAGAATGCTGGTCTCGCAATTGGAGCACATCTGGCAAAACCTGTACGGCTCCCCTATTGTAGAAGAGCCATCCGGTTCCTTGACCCAACCTGCACCAACCTCCACTCGCCTGAAACCGCTATCCTCGACGCGGGCGAGCTCGAGTGCGTCCGAAATGGGGACCGACGAAGAGGGGGAAGAGAACGATCTGGACGCATCCATATGGGACTTGACGGAGTCGGAGGTGGTTGAAGAAGTGGGCACCACCAGCGAGCCCAACCTAGAGGGGCATCTGCTCAAGTTCATCCAAAACGACCCACAACTGTACAATTCTATTCTGTGTTATAAAGTAAGTTCGTTCAGCCGGGCAGTACAAAACCCCATGTCTTAACGCAACCTTAGCCTGTAGAGTTCGAGAAGCTTTACGAGACGGTCCTGCCTGTGATTCCATGCAAACGGCACGAATTAAGAGACTTTCTAGATAATCGGGTATGCATCCTGCCCAACCGTACTTCCCTCCCACCCCCATCTCACTAAACGCTCGCCTCCGTCTAGGGAATCTTGGCGATCTTCTCGAAGGAGGGCTGGCGCGCACGCCGAGTCCGGACCCAGCACTGATGGTATCAAACGAATTTTGTTGGGCATGACACGAGGTTGATCGACCCTTCGTTCGTGTTTATTCTTTCGCTTGGGATTCGGTTAGGAACGGGTACATTTAGAAGGATGTGGATGTTTAATTCAGTAGCCAGCACTGACATTTTATACATGATCATGGGAAATAAATTCACAAAAGAATGAATACAAAGAGCATTTACATTGAGCATCCGCCAGGTCTAATCCAACTGCTTCTTCTTGCCGAACCCCCTCAGCTTCTTGATGGTTGGGAATTTCCCCCTGGTTTTTCGAGGCATCGGCTCCTCCACGGGAGCGTCCCGCATCTCGGTGTAAGCGGGAGGTCTCGGGGTTAACCGTAATGGCCTGGTGGGTGTTAAAGTGTTGCGCAGTTTGGAGTACCAGCGGCCCTTGCGAAGACCGCCCTTCTCAGTGTGATAAACCCCTTCGCAAGACCATTGATCCTCATCCAGCAGCTGATGGATGGAATACGGACGCCTCTCCAGATCATCGCATTGAGGAAGATCCTTCACGGGATAGCTTGCTACCCACGTATCGAGGTCGGAGATGTAAAGGGGAGGCGCGCACTCGTAATCCATCTTCGGCGAGTGGATACTCTAGAAAATCCGAGTTAGTCAACAGATGAAGACGAGACATCACGCGTCATGAGAATTACCTCTTGAGAAGGCGCGTATTCCTGTCGAGCATAGGGTTGAGACTCCTTGTCGAAAAAGGTACTCACTTTACGTTTGAAGCTTAGCATTAGATGGACAGTGGGTGGGGTGGGCGCGTGCTCAGGTTGGACGCGGAATCGACTTAATTGGAAACGTCGGGATGCCATGGGTTTTATACATGCAGGAGCAAGGGCAAAGACGAGGACGAGGACAAATTTGATGCTGGGACCAGAGTTCCCAGACGAAATAAACTTAGGACCTGGTGTAACGTTCCGCATGCATTAAAAGATCCGTGGGTCTAGCTTAACTCGATAGCACTGATAATTAATTATTAGGTGTGGTGCATGGCAGACTCGATTTCACTGACCATTAAATATTAGTTACGCTGTATACGGTATAGCAACCAATCAATCCGTCGTACACTGGAACTAAATTGAATACAAGTCCCCGCCCCCAGACCAAGATTCCATCTGTTCTGTGAGCAAGTGTCGATTGGTCAAACACCGCAATTCCAACTAATAACCAATGTAAAGTATATTTTATATAGAATGATTCAGGAGTGACTTGACGCCCAGCGTAGGTGCCAGCACTTGCGCCCGTCTTTCCAGCCACAAGTCATCCACAAGAAATCGAACTACAACCTCTATAAAATATATCTTCTAAGCTAATAACTCATAACACAGAAAATCATTAAAATAATCGAATAATAAATCGTATATACACTAAGTGTTGGGGCAGGCGGGCTCTAACGAGTTCTGCCCGTGGTGAGCTTGGTGCAAGGTAGAGTGAGCCATTCTGTTCATGCAGGATGTTCGAGTATTATACTAGACTGTGTGTATGTTCGCTATTTGGTGGATGTGATACTAATGTACAAGGGATGTGCAAAATTGAATGCTTCATACAGTGGCTACTCTTTTGGCTTGAAGAAGCTGGGCTTCGATATCCGCTTCTTCATAGCACCGCTTGCGTTTGTCCCCGCTCACCAAAGCCTGGGCTTCCGAGGAGGCTTCATTCAGAAGCAGAGCTTTAGATAACTCAGAATAAAATGGATGGGGATTTTCAGAGGATTCAACTTGAATATCTTGAGATATATTTTCACTGTTGGTTTGACAACGCTCATTAAGTTCCAGCGTCTCGGAATTGGTAGAGGCAAGATAATTATAGTACGAGGGTTGCTCGAACGCGTAATTGGGCTGATCCGAAGTGACGGCGGTCTGAGGTGTTGAAATAAGCTCTGAGCTGTAACAGTCACTTTCTGTAGCCAGGCTGTATGAAAACTCTGATGCAGTCTCGTTGGGCCAAGAGTAGTTTACGTATCCTGTAGATACATTGGAGGATACGGCGTATTCGGTGGCAGTAGGATACATGTAAGTGTTCATAATACTCAAGATGAGCTCGTTGTATGCGCTTCCATTGCAAGAGGCATCCATGGGAGAGCGAGCGAGACCATCATCATAGAAGTAGTTATCTAAACAATGAAATGTACAGTAAGTAAACTATTGTTTTCCACGAGTGAAGGTGGGGCAAGCTACCGAAGATCTCTTTAGATGGGCTCAGATTCAAAGGGATCTGCTTCTGAAAATCGTTGATCTGACGAGCCTTTCTTAGAAAGTCCTTGAGAACGACCTCTTTGGCAATGCCCAGATCTCGGTTGGATTCATACAGATGAGTGAGTTTGCTATCACCGAGGGTGATAACACGTTCGAGGGAGAGATAATCCATGGGTTTGTGTATATGTATGTGCGTGTGAGAGTGTATGTTGTTTTGTATATATGCAAAAAGAAAGTTAATAGTGTGAGTAAGAGGATGAAAATCGAAATTCGAGCTCATACTGACATAAGGGTGCTTAAAAGCATAACCACGAAGTCATCCACCAAACAAATCCATCCCTGCCACAGGGGCCAGATCCAATGGTTATCTAAGGATTACATGGGCACTTTCTAAAGAGAGCAGTCGTTTCTTCCAAAGAAATGATAGGAATTTCCTAATTTGCGCGTTTGATTCGAATGATTGGACATCAACGTGTCAAGAAATTTCTAGGAGACAATCTATTTTAAGCATGGGCCCGAATAGTCAACCGAAGTGAGTAGTAGCGCTTGATTTGCTGGATAGCCCCACTCCATTCTGTCAAATCATTCTTCAGGCCAAACACTCGCCAACTTCCTCTACCGCTGGTCAACCCGTCATTCCAACAGTCGTTAGAGTTGGTGTTGGTATGGTTTTGCAGAGGGCTTTACTAAACAGGTGAATCAAAGTTGCCCGTTGAATCGCAGCATACTCTGTTTCCAGATTTAGAGAAACTTACACAGCGCTCAGACACGATTACCTGAAGATTCTAGGCATTGTTTCTCATTACATATATGAAGTCTACGGAAGATAGATGATGCTCAAATGCAAATGACCATCAAATAAGCAGTACTATCAAAGAGAGTGGCTTGGTTGTGTTTATCATGTTCGGTGACAGATACCAAGCTGGCAGTCTAGCTATTTAGAGTGGAAGTGCTTGGTGTTGGTTTTGGGAATTGATCAGATGGCATATAGATGGCATATAGTTGGATATGCTAATGGATAACAATCAACCTCCTTAGCCATCTACCCGCATGAAACAATCGCGCTTCCAATCCACTTTCTAGAATGAGCGATGTCATGAGTTTTAACAATAAGGTTATATTAAAGTGGGAACCTAGCTAGAGGCAATGCGTGAGTAAGCTGATGGCAAGCAGTCGGCGAGTTGGACCTATCCCGTCCCGAAGAGCGACACCTGCCGGCTAAAATGGCCAATGATAGGGATGGAGGATGTAAAAAAGCCGTATCCGGGCCAGCATCTCTTATCAGGCAAAATCCCATTTTGGCCATTCAAAGGACTTAGTAAGAGGCAATGACTAATTGTATTGAATTAACTTCGCAGGCTAACTTGCGGCAAACAAGCTAAGATGGTTTAAAGTATATTGATAAGATGTTTAGTCAGGAGAGGGCGTTATTGGTAATGTGGATGATATCATTTTTCTCGGTATAATTAAATGCCGTCGAGGACTGAATTTCCACCTTGTCTGGTTGACCAGTGATACTTGGATCAGATTTGTTAGTTCTCCAAAATAGGAGAATGCTGCGATAAATGGAGTTAAGGTTACACTATCTTCATGAAAAAAGAAGGATTTGGCAACTTGAACATTGATTAATATCGAAATGACGAAATGGGCCAAGGTGCTCGCTAGTCTAAATTATAATACAGTGATCGTATCCGAACGGCCCGTAACGGCTGCCACGGCCATTCTGCTCAACGTGTGACTTAATTAGAAATAAATAGTCTTTGGCACAAAACAAAGTCGGCAGCGGCATTGAGTAGGACCGAGTCTCTGGCATAGCTTCGTAATAAAAGCTGGCGAGCTCTCCCAGCTTCATCACAAATTCGTAGACCTCTCTCAGAGATTTCGTTCATACATACACCTGCATTAGTCTAATCACCTCCACTCGCATTCTACTGTCCATCAGGGCATCCCTCATATATTATTTACCCTTTTGACTTAATTATTAGATGGAGAAAGACACAAACCCTATAGACAATCGTCACAGCGACGATAGCGAAGGCACCGCCACATCGGCCGCATTCGATACCTCCAAAGAAAAAACTGCCCATGCTCACTTCGAGCGCCCAACAAGTAACAACTGGGGCGAAGGTGAGCCCGACATTGATGTGCTTGGAGCCACCGGCGAATACGAAGATCTCAGACGCGAGCTTTCCCGGATCTCCACCATTCATCGTGTCACGACCGCCCACTCGTCGTCGGAGGCCACGCTTGAGGAAGGTCAAGGCGGCGACGACTTCGATCTAGATGACTTCCTCCGCTCAGTAGCACAAAAGAACGAGCAGGCCGACATCAAGCAGAAACGCATTGGCCTCACTTTCAAGAACCTCACTGTCGTTGGTGACAAGGTCGGCAAGATCTATGCTCCTGATTGTGGTACCCCATTCGTGGGTATTGCCAATCTTTTCAACCCATTCGCTTGGAAGAAGAAGGAGAAGCCTGCTGGTGATGACGAGGGCCGAGTCATCCTCCACGAGATCGATGGTTTCTGTAAAGATGGCGAAATGATCTTCGTACTTGGTAGACCCGGGGCCGGTTGTTCCACTCTTCTAAGAGTCCTGGCCAACGAGCGTAAGCAATACAAGAAGATCACAGGCGAGGTCTCGTACGGCGGCATCTCAGCTGAGGAGTTCAGCAAGAAATACGTCGGTGAAGTTGCCTACAACCCTGAGGATGATTTCCATTTCCCCACCTTGACCGTCAAGGAAACGATGGACTTTGCGCTCAAGTGTAAGACCCCTGGAAAGCGTCTTCCTGATGAAACCAAGAAATCCTTCGTACAAAATGTTCGTGACACCCTGCTTAAGATGTTCGGTCTGTCCCACACCTTGGACACCTTGGTTGGTAACGAGTACGTTCGTGGTGTATCAGGTGGTGAACGTAAGCGTTTATCCATTGCTGAGCAAATGGCTGCCCGTGCTGCTATCAATCTTTGGGACGGTAGTACGAAGGGTTTAGATGCCTCCTCCGCCTTGAGTTACGTGAAGTCTCTGCGCATCATGACCAATATCATGCACAAAGCCACCCTTGTGACTATCTATCAGGCATCCGAGAATATCTACCAGGAATTCGACAAGGTCCTGCTGTTGGATCAAGGCCGCTGTGTGTACTTCGGTCCTGCTCAGGAGGCCCGTGAGTACTTCAACAAACTCGGCTTCGAGAGCAACCCTCGCCAAACCACTTCGGATTTCCTGACTGCTGTCACCGATAAGCACGAACGCAGAATCATCCCTGGTATGGAGAAGGTTGTCCCACAAACCTCTGAGGAATTGGAGAAGGCTTACAAGAACTCCAGCATCTATCAGAGAATGCTTTTGGAGAGAGCCGAATACGAGAACTTCCTATCTAGCAATTCACCCGACAAGGAATTCAGACAGCACGTATCCGAATCCAAACAAAAGCATGTTCCAAACAAGTCTCCCTACACTACCTCCTACGCACAACAAATCAAGGCCCTTACTCTTCGTCAATTCCAACTCACCTTTGGTGATCGCGCTGCTCTGATCTCTCGTTATGTCTCTATTGTGGTTAAATCGATTATTGTTGGTTCTGTATTTTTACTACTCCCCACCGATACTGGCGGTGCCTTTACCCGTGGTGGTGTCCTTTTCTTCGCTCTTCTGTTTAACTCCCTCGTTGCCCAAGCTGAAATCCCAACTGCCATGAGCGGTCGCTCCATCCTCTACAAGCACAAGTCCTTTGCCTTCTACTACCCTAGTGCCTTCTACATTGCTCAAATGGTCGCCGATATTCCCTTCCTGATGGTTCAGATTCTCCTATTCTCGTCGGTACTATACTGGATGGCCGGTCTTCAAGCAGATGCCGGGAAGTTCTTCATGTTCATGTTTATCTTGTTGGTATCCAGCTTCAGTTTGACCGCCTACTTCCGTATGTTTGCCGCATTCTCCAAGGACTTCGACACTGCGTCCCGGTACTCTGGCTTGGTTCTTATGGCCTACCTATTGTATACTGGTTATTTGATTCCCAAGACTCAAATGCATCCTTGGTTCGTCTGGATCTTTTGGATTAATCCGCTGGCGTATGGTTTCAAGGCGCTGATGTCGAATGAGTTCAAGGGATTGAAATTCACCTGCAATGCTGGAGCTTTGATTCCCAACGGACCTGGTTACAACGATATCAACCATCAAGCCTGTACTTTGGCCGGTAGTCGTCCTGGTGAAAGCTTTGTCGATGGTGCTGCGTACATGGACAAGGCCCTCGGATACGATGCTGACCAGATGTGGGTCGACTTTGTCGCCGTTGTTTGCTTCTGGATATTGTTCTCTCTTCTTGCCATGTTCGCCATGGAATTCAAGACATTCGGAAAGGGCGGCTTCACCTTGAGCATGTTCAAGCGCACCAAGGAGTCGGAAGTCAGTGGAAACTCCACTCCTGAAAACCATGTTCAAGTCGACGCCAAGATCGAGGACATCGCCCTCGAAGGCACTGACTTCACCTGGCACAACATTGATTACGTTGTTCCTGCCAAGGGCTTCCCTGATGGTAAACAACTGCTTCACAAGATCGACGGATGGGTTAAGCCTGGACAACTTACTGCTTTGATGGGTTCCTCTGGAGCTGGTAAGACCACTTTATTGGACGTGTTGGCGCAACGCAAATCTATCGGCAAGGTCACTGGTGATATCTTTGTGGACAGCCGTCCTCTTGGTGCTGACTTCCAACGTACCACTGGCTACTGTGAACAGATGGATGTTCACAACCCAGCTGTTACTGTCCGCGAGGCTCTGCAATTCTCTGCTACCCTGCGCCAACCTCCCGAGGTACCCCAATCTGAGAAGTACGCTTACGTCGAGGAAATTATTCATCTTTTGGAGATGGGCCCCATTGCTGATGCTCTTATTGGTGATGTCGAAAGTGGTGTTGGTATCTCTGTCGAACAGCGCAAGCTCCTGACCATTGGTGTCGAACTTGTCGCCAAGCCCAAGCTTCTTTTCCTCGATGAGCCTACCTCCGGTCTCGATGCTCAAGCTGCCTTCAACATCATCCGATTCATGCGCAAATTGGCCAACCAAGGACAAGCCGTCCTTTGTACCATCCATCAACCCAGTGCTGTTCTCTTTGACTTCTTCGACCACCTTTTGTTGCTCGCCCGTGGCGGTAGAACCGTGTATTTCGGCGAATTGGGGCCTGACTCGAAGACCTTGTTGGATTTCTTTGAGCAAAATGGCGGACCCAAGTGCTCCTCGAGCGCCAACCCTGCCGAATATATTTTGGACGTTGTCAATGATAAGAAGCGTGGTATCGACTGGCCCACTGTCTGGGACAACTCGCAAGAAAAGGTTGCCGTCCAGCAAACCTTGAGCAACATCAAGCCTCTTGAACTCTCCTCCCAAGAGAAGCATGATCAACATGAATACGCTACCACATTCGGTACTCAATTGCGTGTTGTAGGCCGCAGAATGTTCACCTCCTGGTGGCGTAACATCACCTATAACTTCGGTCGTCTTATGTTCTGTCTCATCTTCTCCCTCCTCCTTGGCTTCTCCTTCTGGCAGCTTGGTAACACTCAAATGGATCTTCAGCTTCGTAACTTCGCCATCTTCCAGTCTCTTGTTATGGGAGTTATCTTCATGAACTTGGCCCAGCCCAGATACATTGATGAGCGTAATGTGTACAACCGTGAGAATTCAAGCAAGATGTATGGCTGGAAACCCTTCTGGATTTCCATCATGACTGCCGAGCTACCTTTCCTCGCAGTAACTGTCACTGTGTTCTGGCTTGTCTTCTACTGGGTTAGTGGATTCAGTGGTGATTCAGGACGTGCTTTCTACGCCTGGATCATGTATATCATCTTTGGCTTCTTCTGTGTGTCCTTGGGACAAATGATCTCTGCCTTCTCCACATCCAAGCAAATGGCCGCTCTCCTCAATCCTTTCTTCTTCTCCATGTTGAATCTTTTCTGTGGTGTTGTTGTTCCATACAATGCTCTACCAGGCTTCTGGAAAGCTTGGATGTACTGGATTGATCCATTCCATTACTGGGTTGAAGGATTGGTCGTCAACGAGCTTCACGGACTTCCAGTTCGCTGTGCCAGCAACGAGTTTGTAACATTCAACCCACCCACTGGCCAGTCCTGTGTCCAATACGCCGGAAACTTCTTGGATCGCTCCCCAGGATACCTCAATAACCCCAACGATACCATGAACTGCCAGTACTGCTCGTACTCCCTTGGTGACACTTTCTACGAACCACTCAAGTGGAGCTTCGACCACCGCTGGCGCAACTTTGGAATCATGGTTGGCTTCTGGGTCTTCAACCTTCTCTTCACTGGCTTTGTTATTTCCAGATTCCGTAGCAACCGTCGCTAACGAAAATATCCACCTCATTATACATCATATTAATATGCATCTTCATAAATAATTCCCAGTTTTGTTCATGATTTTGAATAATAAAGGCGCTTATGAAATTACTTTTGCTCTTGGATTCTTACCCTGTGATCGATCAATGATCGAAAGTCGATGTGGGCCTATGCATGCCGGATTTCATTTAATTAGCACCTCTGGTACCCATGATAATGCACGGGGCTGATATATTGGGTCCAATGGCCCCAATGAGTTACCTAACCCCAACATAAACAAAATAAATTACGACAAGAATGTATATATATATACGTACAAACAAATCACGACTAGCGCTGAATAGAAAATCAGATACACTTATTCACACATTTATTCGAAATTACAGGATAGAAAGAAAACACGAATACAAATAAGAATCACTAGATCTCGTATCCAAGAAGGATATACTTGGGATTCTGCGAGTATACTGAGGGGTGAACCATTTCAAAGCCAGCGTACATAAAGGCTCGGATCAGATTTGGGGAATCCGGATGTTGCTTCTCTAAACAGACTACCAATTTATCACAATGTAAAAACTCTTCGGCTAGCTCAAGGATGGACATGATAGTCTCCCGGAACTCGTTCTCCGCCCAGCTTTCGTAAGCAGGGGGTTGGAGGAACATGGTTCCATCCGAGATAAATGCTAGCCATTGGTTCATTGTGTGGTCTTCCAGTTTTCGAGAAGAAATAGCCAGGACCGCCGAAACGTTCTGAAGCGAACCTTTGGGATGCTTCAAGAGATCAATGACGAAATTTGAAGCACTCACTAGATTGCGGTTCAACCCTTCGAAACTCCTTCCACCGCCACCCGCTTCTGCAGTTGAAGGGACGTCAAAAACACCACGTTGCCTTTTTACCCAACGTATAGTAGTAGTTCTCCCTACGATTCGAAGAAGTGCGGTAGAGAGAACAGAGGGCAAGGCAACTGCTACCGTTTGATTGAAGAGAATCATGAGTATTGCGACTCATGTCTTGCATTGGTATAGATATTTCGGAACTGAGATTAAGAGCAACCATTGAATATGTCGTTCGGTTAAAGCGGAAGCTGAAGAGTGTTTTGAGTTTGGGCAGATAGCGAGTGGAGGCTTGGAGCAATATGTCTTGAGAGTAGTATGGCTTAGTTGTTAAAGTAACTGATACTACTACTACTACTGTTGGAGAGCTTGGGTTTGGAGGCCTTGCTGTAAATAGAGGAAGAAGAGAAAAGAAGAATCACCAAAAACTGGGCCAGCGCGTCTTACAAAGGGTTGATAATCCTTGCTTGGATTACCAAAAATACGTGGGTGGGTTGTGAAAACGGTACGAGAAAAAAGCTTCTTAGAACTGACCAAGTAGGTCGGTTTAGTTGTAGTTATTTAACGAAAGTTGAATTGGACGTTGGTTAAAATGCAGCTGAATTGGTCCTTGGACGAATGAGCTGAGTACTTGCTAGTGAAAAGTGAAACTGCGGAGTCTGCTTAGAGCAATCGAGTAAACCTTGGATACTTTAGAAAGGACCTTACAAATCACTGGCTAATGTCGTTTTGTCCTTTATATCGCGGAATCAACCAGGGGCCACCATTGGGTACCACCCCTTTTTCCTGGGTTTCTAACCTGCATGTTGCACAGATTTCAGGCGAGGCGATTGATCCCTATCCTATCAACATCCAACGATAGGAGGATAGCCATTGGCCTAGGAAATCATCGATTTGTGTTATTGATGAATAATAGTGATTCTACGTTCATATTCTCTCCAAATAAGGAAAATACATAATAAAGATTGTTTAGCGAAGGGCCTACACCCCAACAGCTGTGGCGCTGTGGATGGCAAACCAGATTTTCCAATATTATCCGTAGCCAAATTCCCAAAATATCTGGCAAATGGGGTTGTTTCGCTTCTTGCAAAACTCCCGTTTTGTAAGTACATTATCGATTGTCGCAGCTTTAATCTTACGAATGCTTGGCTGATTTAGCCGATCTTGTCGGACTGCCCGCAATTGGTCAAATTTTCATTTTCACTTTTGCGGTGGTTGGTGGAGCTGAGTAAGCCTAATCATCTTGGAAAGAATTCCAACAGGCTCGGTTGGATACGATCCTGTGTTTCTCTGAGACACTGCTTTTAGCCTGTTTCTTCCCAAAGATGAGCAGTCACCCAGCAACCAGACAATTATATAGTGAACATATAACTGTCTCAATAGTAATCATATGGTGGAGGAAGCTAACCAAAAATGGCTAACTGAGAATGAGATTTATTTCATGCTATAAACATATTCTAAGCGCACTTGGGAATTTGGTTTCGGCTTGGCTGCTAGTGAGAAAAAAACTTGCAAATGGCGCATTGTAATTCCTGGACCGTCGTTACGGTGATTGGACAACCTGAAGCAACCGGGATTATGGTTCTGGGTTATTTCGAGTGAACGCATTATTATTGAGAGACGGGTGATTTATTTTTGTTGAATGCCAAGGTACGAAAGTAATGAGTGAATGCTTTACATATATTTACCGGTCACCTTTCGAAGTTCGATGATTAATAAAATGAAGTGAATGTCAGATAGCTAGTGCATGTGCCTCTCATAGCAATGATGTGATTATGATGCGGGATTGTGTGGATTTAGGCAGAGGCGGAGGCGGCCTTGGGTTGAGTTTCGACATCAAAGAGAGCCTTGATGTTCTCAGTGCTCAAGGACTTAGGGCGCTCAATGGGCATACCCAAAGCACGATCCCAAATAAGCTGAGAGAGAACGCCTAGACCACGGGAAACACCGAAGAGGACGGTGTAGAAGTCTTGCTCAACCAAACCGTAGTGTTGAAGGAGAACACCGGAGTGAGCATCAACGTTGGGCCAGGGGTTCTTGGTCTTGCCGTGCTCAGTGAGGACGCCAGGAACAATCTTGTACAATTGGCTAACCAACTTGAAGGTAGGGTCATTGGGCAAGTGCTTCAAGGCGAATTCACGTTGGCATGCGTAACGAGGATCGGTCTTACGAAGAACGGCGTGACCATATCCGGGAACAACACGTCCAGACTTGAGGGTCTTCCAGACATACTCCTTGATGGTTTCATCAGAGTGGTCGCCAGCGCCAAGCTCCTTGCGCATCTCCAAAATCCAGCGCAAGACTTCTTGGTTAGCAAGGCCGTGAAGAGGACCAGCCAATCCATTAAGGCCAGAGGCAAAGGAAAGGTAGGGGTCGGAAAGGGCGGATCCAACCAAATGGGTAGTGTGTGCACTGACATTACCACCTTCGTGGTCAGTGTGAATGGTAAGATACAAACGCATCAATTCGACGAATTCCTTGTTGTCACCCAATCCCAAAACAGTAGCCATGTTGTGGCCATAATCGGCGTTGGGGTTAAGGGCAGGGAGCTTGCCATCCTTGAAGACATTCTGGTAAATACGACCAGCAATGTTGGGAAGCTTGGCAATCAAGTTCATGGAATCTTCATAGGTGTATTCCCAGTACTTGGACTTGTGGATACCTTGATGGTAGGCCTTGGCGAAGGTAGATTCGCTTTGGAGGGCGGTAACGGCAAGGGAGAACTGGGTCATAGGATGGACGGTCTTGGGGCAACGGTCCAAAAGGTCCTCGACAAATTCGGGGATTTGAGCGCGAGAAGCCCACTCAGCAGAGAGCTGGTTGACTTGATCTTGGGTGGGGATCTCACCGGTAACCAAAAGCCAGAAAAGAGCTTCGGGGAGAGGCTCTTCACCGCCAGGGGCGGCTGGGAGCTTTTGTTGGCATTCAGGAATGGTCATGCCACGGAAACGGATACCCTCCTCGGGATCCAAAACGGAACCCTCCCAAATAAGGCCCTTGATACCTCTCATACCACCGTAGACCATATCAACGGTAACATTGCCCAAAACCTTGGATCCATGCTCCTTCTTGATTCTTTTGACCTCTTCCTGTTTCTCGGGGATAAGTTCACTAAGACGATCTCTCAAACCCTATTGTTGTGTTGAAAAAGGTCAATCAATGTAACATGCCAAATTCAGATTAATGAAATCAATGCTTACAGAGTTGGCGGGAGTCGAGTAAGCACGAACAGCAGTAGCAGCGAACTGGCGGCGAGCAGTAAGCTAGTAGAGATCAAAAGAGAGTCAGCAATGTTATGCAAAAGCATGTGTACTGGAAAGCGTGGCAACCTTAAGGAAAGATGTGGAAGCAGAAGAGCGGAGGAAAGACATTATGAATCAAGACTTGGACCCTATGAGAAAGGCGAACTTCGTGATTTCCAACAAGGAACCGCTTCCTCTATTTATACACAAATTCGCAATCAAACAGATTTTTTGATCAGCGAATAATACAACAGATTGGAATTTAGTTTATCATTTCGATTTCATTATTACCAAAGCTGGGGTAAACCCTCAATGTTAAGCTACCACATCAGAATATCCCGGACAGAATAAGGAAACTCCTATGACTGTCCGTTTTGAATAGCATTCTATTGAGTTGTTTGCATGTCAAACCGAACTGACCTGTTCATTGGAACGTGTTGGCAGGTTCGGGGGTTCATTCATATGGAATAGCGCTTGATGCCTTCTATCGGAAAGCTGGTTGCCGAAATTAGTGAATTGACTTTCTGAGCCAGTGGAGATACATCATTTCTGTGTAACGCCAAAATCACTTTATCACCAAGAACCCCAGAGAGGATCCGCTTGGATAGAGGTCAGTGACCTTGCTTCGATGGTACCACATCGATTAGGTAAATGGAAATGGCCGTAATGCTCCCGCACTTGATTCAATTGCCACTTATCTGATCCAGAGTTGGTTAATTGAAGGATTGCTGGTTAAAGTTGAATAATCAGTGTCTTTGGGGATAAATTGTTCAACTGACATGGTGAAGCATGGGGTTCCTCGATTAACCTAAAAACGTACCAACTGCCATGTAGGGAAACCATGAGGCTGTCAGGTGAGCTATGGTGCGGCTAATCTTGGCAAGTTTATCGGATAATTGGCCTCCAGATAATTGTTGTTACCCACCAGCTTGCAACCCACCCACCTCTCTGTGTTACTACTTGGTGTTTTCATCACAAGGACGTCATTTTCCGTGCTCTTCATTTCCACCCTCCAACTTGTCTAACAGCTGTCAAATTTTCTCTGCACAATTTCGCCTGCCGCACTACTTTATTCTCAATGTGGGGTAATGGTTGGTGATTGTCAAATGAAATCCTAGGGCCAATCGGAACAACATGTAGCATTGTTTGTGTTGGGGATATCGGTGAGCAAGGTATGGGAATCAGAAAAATGGGTTTCGGTTAAATTAGGCGTTTTGTGCGCTGAGTAGGCTTTGTAGTCACATGATACCACCAGTGGTTCATTTATCCGGAGGTGTCATGGTTTCCCATTCAAATGCCGAGCTTCTCAGGTGCCAAGTCTTGCTCATACCTTGCCACACGCATTTGGATATAAGTACGCATGAATTCCACCGAAATCACATCAAGTCGGTACACGCTGCTATATGCCATGCGATTATAATAGATATCATTCAAGGGTAATCATGCATGCCCAAGTGGGATCAAATTTGATTTATTCAACAGACAGTCGGAATAATGGATATTCCCGCTAAAGTTGGATAAGAATTTGGATGAAATGAAGCGTGGTAAAGTTCGGAGAGTACCGTAGCTTATTCGCTATCTGAAAAGTAGCGGAGATCCCCGGTTCACTCCGAACATTGGAGGTTCAAGGATAACGAGTTGTAATAGTTCTAGATCACAGAGAGCATAGCCGTTTAACGCAGTATAGGCCCAAGTTTTCATCTTCAATGCATCTTATCCGTAGTGATCAGTGTTCATTAATTTGACTATATTATGATAACGTAACTTTAATACCAGACATGCTGACCAACCACGTACCGATATATACATATAAGAGCCGTGTATATCCCATAGGTATGCGTGGATTGATAATTAAGCAACTCGGATTAGATTGCGAATTGAGTAAATGGGACTTTGCGATCTACCATTGTGAGTAGGGCTGTGAGTAGGGCAATTTGGGACTATGATTGTCAGTATTCCTTCATCAAATTCATACCAACACTGTAGCTTAACGATCGCAAAAGAAATCACCGACATTTTATTACAGACAAAAGAAATGTATCGAAGTATGGCAGGAGCAAATATATAGAATATAGGTGTACATCTAGTGAGGGCCACGACCTCTGGCAATTCCGCCGCGACCGCCTCGTCCTCTAGCTAAAAATTATGGGAAGCCGCATTAATATCGTGAATATAGTGAATTCTTAATCTACTATCACTCTACCTTGAGCTCGAGCTACGGTTGCTTTACCACGACCCAATCCTATTCCCCTTCCTTTTGACGCACCAGGCCCAGCCTTCTTGAACATTGGCGCGTTTTTAAGCATATCTGGAACAATGAAGTATCTGACGTGCGAGCCGCGGATATATACTTGTTCTAATTGAGAAACACGTCCGTCTCTAGCCGTCACTGTGATCTCCTTTAGTTGACAATTCATGTTGTCTTCCACTATTATGTTGCGCGTAGAGTAGATTTAGATGAGAGATTAGATCAAACAAAAAGAGACAGTAAGGAAAATGACGAAAGATTCGAACCTTCGAAGAGCTTTCCGCGGTATACATAGCCTGTCTTTAGCTCTATGGTAATGATATGGCCTTGTGCTTCGTGAAGTAGCTTGATGGGGACACCAATCGACATTTTATGCTAAGATTAGGCAAGCGAAAAGAGGTGTTAAAGGAACAATATGATGGTAACTACAGCTCGCGTACATATTCCTTACCTGAGTAAGTGATTTTTTTACCAATCTTTTAGTACGAACTCGGGTGAAAACATTTTTTTATTGAATGGGACTTCGCGGCAACTCAACCTAAATTTAGTCAATCATTGAAGCGTACATAGTGTATATATCATCATTCGCAGGTGATTTTAACCTGGAGGCTAATCAAGTTGCAATGGAACTTCGCATTAATTATTTCTTTTCTGAATATACGTGTCAACGAGTTGGGTGATCCTCGAGTTTTTATGAGGCATACTGCTAAATATATCAACCAACCAACCAACCAACCACATCACTGTTGACTTGTATTTCAGAAGAGTCTCTTTTTCTAACCAGTCTTGGCTAGTAATCTTAGCTATAAGATTGTAGTTTCATCTGCTAGAAGACAATTAGCTGTAGTATGAATCCTCAGAATCAACCATACAGCCAGCCTGGGAGCCCACCAATCAACAATGGCTATCCACAACAGCGGCCTCTTAATAAACTTCCCAATCCACCAAACTCTGGCATGATGCGCCCACCTAATAGCTTTTCACCCCCTCAAGGATCATCTCCACAGCAGGGAATTCGCCCTCAAAGCGGCCAATTCCCACCTGGTGCTAGACCACCCGCTTTAGGAAGCCCAAATCAAATGCCTCCCGGACAGCGTCCTCCTATGGGTATTCATCGTCCAGCCCCACCCAACCAGCGTCCACTCAATAGCTCTTTGCGTATGTAACCCTTTTCGATGTTGACATCTATTAAGCAATTCTTGGTCAAGATCTGATTCCATTCTCGTGCAGCTCCCGGTGGTCCCCGCCCTCAGCAACCTATCCAAAACGCCGGGGGGATGTATCAACAGAGCTCTGTAGGTCATCCTAACATTCCTTCCAGCGGACAGCCCATGATGGGCGGACGTCCTCCTTTACCTGGCCAACAAGCTGGTGGCTTTATTCCCCAACAGCAACAGCACGGCTTTCCTCAACAACAGCAAAATAATATACCCCAAGGCCAGGCCAGAGGAAGCTTGCCCAATGATAAGGACGATCTTGTGAGTCGACTATCCAGCCTGAATTTGCGCCAAAATGCTCCTGAGGTATGTAGAATCGATTCTAGCATTCTATTCTCGACAGGGTTTAACATTTTTCTTCCGAGGATAGGCTGCCAACGGACAGCATCATATGAGGCCTAAGCGTCCCTACATAGGTCCGGATGGAAGACCTATTGACCCGTCCAGTTACTACAATAACAATGACGCGCAGGGCCCTGTTGCCCCCAAACAACCCTCATTCTATAGCCCCATGGATCAACAACAAGCGCAGCCAGCGGTGGGTGGTTACACTCCCATGGCACAGCCACCGCCATCACAGTCACAACCGCAGATGCAACAGCCGATGCACCAGCCAGGTGTCCGCCCACCAGTTTCTAGCCATCCAGGTGTCGGACGTCCTGTCATGGACAATCCTCCGCGCAATCGCATCGATCCGGACCAGATTCCATCGCATATTGCTGTCCAAGAGCAAAACCAGAAAAACTTTATCGACACTCCTTACATGACTTATTCAAGAACTGGTGTTCCCTTAGCCAGTACAAACTTCAAGGCTATCGATGAAGGTAGGCTCTAGGACAGTTTGGACGATCTCTTTGATGGGACACTCATGCGGCTTTTAGGATGCTGTAACCCAAGATTCATGCGGATGACTATGTACAATATCCCCGCATCGCCTGATCTTTTGAAGAGCTCGCATATGCCGCTTGGCATGATTGTTCAGCCATTGGCCGAACTGCGACACGATGAGGTTTTTATCGCCAGTCAAATCTCCCCTCTGACACCTGTATTCAACAAGAGCTTTTCTATCGATAGGCGCCTATTGATGTGGTTGATTTCGGAGAAGCCGGTCCTATCAGATGTAACCGATGCCAGGGCTATATCAACCCATTTGTCACATTTATTGACGGTGGAAGGAAGTTTGTCTGCAACCTGTGTCAATTTGCAAATGAGGGTATTTTATGCTTATGAACGCGTTGTAATGCCGTGCGCGTACTCAACGTGATTGAATATCTAGTTCCGGATTCTTATTTCTCTAACCTGGATATGAATGGACGTCGCCTGGATATCGATATGAGGCCGGAATTGCGATGTGGTACTGTGGAGTTCGTGGCAACCAAGGTTTGGCCTATAGGTGCTCCGTTTTGAGTGGGTACACTTCTCACATTCATTCGCCAGGAATATTGTATTCGCCCTCCAGTTCCCGCATCTTACATTTTTGCCATTGATGTCTCTTGGAATGCCGTTCAAAATGGGATGCTTGCCTCCGCCGCTCAAGCCATTCGAGACTCCCTTTACTCTGGAAATGGAATTGCCCAAGGGATCCGGGTTGGCATCATAACCTACGATCGAAGCGTGCATTTCTACAACCTTTCAGCGAATCTTGAACAAGCTCAGATGATGGTTGTTCCCGATGTAAACGATGTGTTTGTGCCACTGAGCGAAGGCTTCCTGATTGATCCGTATCAATCCAAAGCAGTCATAGAGGATCTATTGGAGAACCTTCCCACCATGTTCGGGAACAACAGAATTGTCGAGCCCGCTCTTGGCGCCGCCATGCAGTCATCCTACATGGCTTTGAAGGACTTTGGTGGAAAGGTGTTTGTGTTCCATACCTGCCTGCCGACATTTGGACCAGGATCCTTAAAGAACAGAGATGACGTCAAACTCGCGGGCACAGATAAAGAGAAGACCCTCTTTGCGCCACAGGACGCATTTTACAAGGATCTGGGGGCCAGCTTTGTTGAGTCGGGGATTAGCGTTGATATGTTCTCATTTACCAACACTTATGTTGATATTGCCACTATTGGCACGTTATCCGCGCTGACTGGTGGAGACATTCATCATTATCCCAATTTTGATGCGCAAAAAGATGGCTTCAAGTTCAATCAAGAGCTTCGGCACAATGTTTCCCGACAATATGGGTTCAACGGTGTGTTGAGAATTAGATGTTCGAATGGCTTGAGTGTGGACGATCACTTTGGAAATTTCTACATGAGAAATGCCACTGACGTCGAGTTTGGCGGCATCGATAGCGACAAATCGATTGGAGTGGTCCTCAAACATGATGCCAAGGTGGATGAGAAGCTAGACGCCACTTTCCAATGCGCTCTGTTGTACACTACGGCCACAGGCCAGAGAAGAATCCGTCTTCATAACCTGAGTGTTCCTACTACCACCTTAATGGCAAACATGTTCAAATATGCCGAGATGGACGCGACCCTTAACCTGATGGTCAAGAGCGCAGTTACCCTAGCGTTGGACACTTCTCTCAAAGCGGTTCGGGATAAACTGACGGAGCAATGCTACCATATCCTTGGTGCTTACCGCAAACATTGTGCTTCAGCCACCTCTCCAGGGCAGTTGATCCTACCTGAAGCGTTGAAACTTTTCCCACTCAACACCTTGACGGTGCTCAAGTCCAGGGCATTAAGAAATGGAGTTGATATTTCCGTTGATTCACGCGTCGTTTGCATGCGTTTACTTAGAAGTATTGGGGTTTCGCAGTCGATAGCCTATTTCTATCCCCGGTTGTTCCCAATTCACAATCTCACGGAAAACGTCGCTTATGAGGATGAGCAAGGGGTGTTCCACCTCCCGCCCATGATTAGAGACTCCTATTCCCGTCTTGAGGCGAATGGCGTTTATTTGCTTGAGAATACTCAGACATTGATGTGTTGGATTGGTAAAGAAGTGTCGCCGGAGTTTCTGCAAAGTTTGTTTGGCGTGGCCTCACTATCCGGGGTCGATCCCAGGATTCGTGCACTCCCGGTGTTGGACAACCCTATTTCTAAACAGGTCCAAACCCTTGTCCAACATCTTCAGAAGAATCGGGTAAGATACCCTGTGCTCCAGATTGTACGTCAATCTATGGATCAAGTGGAGCTTGAATTTGCCAACCTTTTGGTCGAGGATAAGAACAACGATAATATGTCATATGTGGATTATTTATGCTTTATTCATCGCCAGATTCAGCACGAGTTGAGCACCGATTAACCATGCTATCCTCATCCAACTTGAGTTGAGCACCGTACTATCCCAGATGCTCTCTAATAATGCGCTCCGCTCCAACTATCTGTCAACCTTCTCATCCCAATAAAGCTGCCTCTCTTACCTAACAAATGTGGCTATGTTTCCAGAATGAATTGGTGGAACTTTTTACTATTTGCGTTGTAATGAACGCATCATACTACATTCGTCATGTTACACCAACGTATCAAATATTCCTTTAATTGGCACCTTAATGTAACTATAATTCGCTGGACTCGCTACTAAAATTAGCTGGGACGAAAAAGGAAATCTCTTGGGTATTACGTTTTTTCGGGCTGAACTTGGCATAAGTGAATGGTTGGAATATAAGTACACGTAGAGGCGTAGAGGGGATGTGAGATTGCTCCGTAAATTAACTTCTCTATAATGGCCCTTACCTGTACCGACATCTTCAAATTCTTCTTTGCCGTGGTTTTCCCGCCTCTTGGTGTACTACTTGAACGTGGCCCATGCCATTGTGACCTACTGATCAATATAGCTTTAACACTCCTGGGCTATATTCCCGGAATCATCCATGCTTTCTATATTATATTGAAATATTAGCTCCGGCCGCATCATTCTGTTCATAAAGTGTACGATTACTCTACTAATCCGATAACCCCGTATCTAAAAGCGGGAAAATAAACTTCTTCGTAACCAATTTGAGTAAGGAAATAGCAGTTGGTTTTATTAAAGGTTTCCGAGTTAATGTGTGTATATAGGTAGTGATATATTGTGAATTTTACATGGCAAACAATTAACGACCGAAGAATCTCTTGTAGAGAGCAGCAACTCCACCATCGCCACTATGGTCTGAGGTGTCGTATGCACCAGCTCCTCCGTTGCCGCCATTATCTCCACCGTTGCCTCCTCCATTACCGCCGTAGCCGCCATTACCTCCATTGCCGCCACCGTTACCGCCAGCACCGTTTCCAGTATCATAGGCACCGGCTCCTCCGTTACCACCACCATTGCCACCATTGCCTCCACCGTTGCCACCTCCGTTACCTCCATAGCCACCATTGCCACCACCATTGCCGCCATTTCCTTCACCGTTGCCACCACCGTTGCCGCCATAGCCACCATTGTCTCCACCGTTGCCACCAGCACCGTTTCCAGTATCGTAGGCACCAGCTCCACCGTTGCCACCTCCGTTGCCGCCATTGTCTGAACCATTTCCTCCACCGTTACCTCCATAGCCACCGTTCCCACCACCATTGCCGCCATTTCCTCCACCGTTGCCACCGGCACCGTTTCCAGTATCATAGGCACCAGCTCCTCCATTGCCACCACCATTACCACCATTGTCGCCACCATTACCTCCATAGCCGCCGTTGCCACCACCGTTGCCGCCATTGTCTCCACCATTTCCTCCACCGTTACCTCCGTAGCCACCACCATTGCCGCCATTTCCACCACCGTTGCCACCAGCACCGTTTCCGGTATCATAGGCACCAGCTCCTCCGTTGCCACCATTGTCGCCACCATTTCCACCACCGTTACCTCCATAGCCGCCGTTGCCACCACCATTACCGCCATTGTCTCCACCGTTGCCTCCACCGTTGCCACCAGCACCGTTTCCAGTATCGTAGGCACCAGCTCCTCCGTTGCCACCACCATTACCACCATTGTCGCCACCGTTACCTCCGTAGCCACCACCATTGCCCCCATTTCCACCACCGTTGCCACCAGCACCGTTTCCAGTATCGTAGGCGCCAGCTCCTCCGTTACCGCCTCCGTTACCGCCATTGTCTCCACCGTTGCCTCCACCGTTACCTCCGTAGCCACCATTGCCACCACCATTACCGCCACTTCCTCCACCGTTGCCACCAGAACCGTTTCCAGTATCGTAACCACCAGCTCCTCCGTTGCCACCACCGTTGCCGCCATTGCCACCATTGTCGCCACCATTTCCTCCACCGTTACCTCCGTAGCCGCCGTTGCCACCACCATTACCGCCATTTCCACCAGCACCGTTTCCAGTATCGTAGGCACCAGCTCCTCCGCTACCGCCTCCGTTACCGCCATTGTCGCCACCATTTCCTCCACCGTTACCTCCATAGCCGCCGTTGCCACCACCATTATCGCCATTGCCACCACCGTTGCCACCAGCACCGTTTCCAGTATCGTAGGCACCAGCTCCTCCGCTACCGCCTCCGTTACCGCCATTGTCGCCACCGTTGCCACCACCGTTACCTCCGTAGCCACCGTTGCCGCCGCCATTGCCACCACCGTTGCCACCAGCACCGTTTCCAGTATCGTAGGCACCAGCTCCTCCGCTACCGCCTCCGTTACCGCCATTGTCGCCACCATTTCCTCCACCGTTACCTCCGTAGCCACCGTTGCCGCCGCCATTGCCACCACCGTTGCCACCAGCACCGTTTCCAGTATCGTAGGCACCAGCTCCTCCGCTACCGCCTCCGTTACCGCCATTGTCGCCACCGTTGCCACCACCGTTACCGCCATTGCCACCACCGTTACCTCCGTAGCCACCGTTGCCACCACCATTACCGCCACTTCCTCCACCGTTACCACCAGAACCGTTTCCAGTATCGTAACCACCAGCTCCTCCGTTGCCGCCACCGTTGCCGCCATTGCCACCACCGTTACCTCCGTAGCCACCATTGCCACCACCATTACCGCCACTTCCTCCACCGTTACCACCAGAACCGTTTCCAGTATCGTAACCACCAGCTCCTCCGTTGCCGCCACCGTTGCCGCCATTTCCACCACCGTTACCTCCGTAGCCACCATTGCCACCACCATTACCGCCATTTCCACCACCGTTGCCACCAGCACCGTTTCCAGTATCGTAAGCACCAGCTCCTCCGTTACCGCCATTGTCGCCACCATTTCCTCCACCGTTACCTCCATAGCCGCCGTTGCCACCACCATTATCGCCATTGCCACCACCGTTGCCACCAGCACCGTTTCCAGTATCGTAGGCACCAGCTCCTCCGTTACCGCCATTGTCTCCACCGTTGCCACCACCGTTACCTCCATAGCCACCATTGCCACCACCATTACCGCCACTTCCTCCACCGTTGCCACCAGAACCGTTTCCAGTATCGTAGGCGCCAGCTCCTCCGTTGCCACCACCGTTGCCGCCACCATTTCCTCCACCGTTACCTCCATAGCCGCCGTTGCCACCACCATTACCGCCATTGCCACCACCGTTGCCACCAGCACCGTTTCCAGTATTGTAGCCACCGGCTCCTCCGTTACCACCACCGTTACCGCCATTACCACCACCGTTACCACCATTGCCGCTGTGATCTGAGACATCATACGCACCTGCACCTCCATTTCCACCACCGTTTCCTCCACCATTACCGCCACTTCCTCCGCCGTTTCCGCCAGCACCGTTTCCAGAATTGTAGGCACCAGATCCACCGTTGCCGCCACCGTTACCGCCATTGTCGCCACCATTTCCTCCTCCGTTACCTCCATAGCCGCCGTTACCAGCACCATTGCCGCCAGCACCATTTCCAGTATCGTAGGCACCAGCTCCTCCGTTACCACCACCGTTACCACCATTGTCTCCACCGTTTCCTCCTCCGTTACCGCCATAGCCGCCATTACCTCCATTTCCTCCACCGTTACCGTTTCCTCCACCATTGCCACCGTAGCCGCCGTTTCCTCCATTGCCACCGCCATTACCACCTAATCCTCCAGAGAGGTCGCTAGTGTCATAAGAGCCAACACCCCCAGCACCAGCACCAGCACCAGCATGACCAGAGCCTGAGCTTCCGGCGCCAACCGAGCAGGCAGCAGAGAGGACGAAGAGAAGGGCAGGAGCAGAGAATTTCATGTTGCAAAGGTATAAAAGTTTGTAAAACGAATATATTCAAGTGTTTACAAAGCACACTGATGAATGAGAGAGAGGGCAAGGGGGCCTTATATAGCATAGCGAAGGATATCGAATACTCAAATCACCCAGACGATTGGAATTACGTAGAATGGAAAATAAAATGAGCTTCACCTTTACAATAAAGATTCCCTCCTCCTGAATCCCCCACTCCCTTCGTTCTCCTGTAGATTCCCCTGAAATTGGAACATTGTTGTGAAACAAGAACATGCTCAATTGTTTAGTCATGTATGTCAATGGACTTTGGCTGTGTCTCGCAGCAACCTTTCCAAGAAATCTGCTCGCCACCATCCTGGATCGGATTTGCAGTGAAAATACTGACATCTCCAACCATCAAGTTGCGCAGCCGACACACAGATACACGCGAACGCACATATACAAGAATCCACGCACACACATAGTATATCAGGGTGTAGAAGGGACTCTTTGACAGCAACTGGGGAGACCATTTACTTTCGAGATGTGCTCAGCGTTTCGTGAGTTGGTATGGGGGAGATTATACCGAAGGATCCGATTCAAACAAGCCTATTCATTAGGAGTGGGAGGATGGACAACCCGGTTTTTGATTGATTAGTGGGACTCCTATACACTGGCTGGATCACTGTCGCCATTCTACTTCTCGCCTTTACCTCTGCTTATGCGGAGATTTCTAGAGGGACATTGTGTGTTTGATGTTTGTGTCTGTTGGCTGCATTATTGCTCTTTTGTTTGAAAAAGGGAGGTTTCAGGATTAGCTGCTGCAACAGAAATAGGTCTGGTCTCTAAGTTTGTTGGTCAAGCTGCGGGTGGTGATCTCGATTGAGCACATTGTGGAATCAACCGATCGGGGATTTCATTGGTGAGGTTGGAAAACACTAATTTGATTCCCTCATTTATTAACATTCCCATTCCATTAAATATTACTCCATGATACACTTTGAATATTACTCCATGATACACTAGATAACCATTGGAATTCAGTTTAACTTAAGATACAGGACCCGCCGCGGGCTTGGCCAATCCAAAATTATACTGATCTAAGCCCGAAGCACCGATCCGCAGACAATGGGAGCGTAAATAATCCATGAATTTCCTTAATATTCATGGAATAGAATTTGGCTTCTCCAACGTGTGTTTTTCCTTCTCCCTACTGAGCTTGCTTCGGTGTGAGTTTTCTCCCTTTTTCCAGGTCGTCAAGTTAGCAGCACCGCATTCTGCCTCCCTCAAGATACTCCTCTCGACTTGACTTACTGCTGAATCCCCCACTGTTGTGGTAATTAAACGAGGTCAATTGGCTCAAGAAGGCTCTACGCGGGAAACGTAGAAACAGAAGCTTCCTAATTTTGTTGTTCAAAAAGAAACCCCTCCCTTGAGAAGGTTCCAACCACCCATCCGAAAGTTCTTCAACCCCTCTTTATGAATGGATAGAAATACAGTGGAATTGTACGAAACGCTCAACGTGAGCAAAACCGCCACACCCGAGGAGCTCAAGAAAGCCTATCGTAGGTTGGCGCTCAGATACCACCCCGACAAGAATCCTGATGCTGCCGACCAGGTAAACCACCCAACCCGTGCCTACAAAGTCCTACTGTAGTAACCAATTACTTGAGAATAGTTCAAGGCCATCAGCCATGCTTACGAGATTTTGAGTAAGTGCTTGCTACCCTTCAATCATCGGTTGCTCCAAACGGCTAACCTTCCTTGCAGGCGATCCGAAGAAAAGGGCGGTGTATGACAAATATGGCGAAATGGGGGTGAATATGCTCGGCACGGTCGCTGGCGCCTTCTTGGACCCAGAAATCAGTGATATGCTTTGCGTCTTCTTTGTCACCACATCGTTTTTCATTTTGATGGTCGTGCTCTTCTGCACCTTCTTGTCGTTGAGAGTGGATCTCAAGACCCAGTGGTCGTACGCGGTTGTTTTCATTCCCCTGTGGATCATCGACGCTATTCTTGGCTTTGTTCTTGTCGGAAGGTTCTTCAAACAACCCAAACTAGAGGAGATGGAGGAGGTGGACGGGGAGTTCGATGGACCCATCGAGGATAGAGAGGAGCTTCTGAAGAAACGCCAACAGGTGTATCTTTTACAGAACTGCATCACGTTTGCCTACTTTGCTTTGATTGTGCTGTTCCAAATCTTCATTGTCGTGCAGCAATCTGTGCACTGGTCAACCGTGGTGACGTTCATCCCTTGGATCATTCTCGAGGCCATCAACTTTGTCCGACTCACCATCCAATTCTACACATCGTTGCACGCTGGTGTAAGTGAAGATGGCATGCCAGTCAGCTTGCCCCTCAATGTCAAACTCCACTTTGCTTTTGAGCATTACTGGTGGTTTGTGCTTCGCGTTCTGCTTATCATTCTGCTAGTTCTACGCATCAACGAAGATATCACTGTGAGCTGGGGTGTCGTGTTTATTCCGTTATACCTAGTTGGCGTGCGCTACTTGGTGTGGATCGTAAGTGCCTATACGAAGCTTCGACGAATCGACGTTGAAGAGGCAAGACAGCAGAGCAAGGCCCTCCTCATCTTAGGTGTATTGGTGTTCGTTGTTTTCGGCACATTGTTCTATGCCTTGGTTGGTTTGCTTGCCAGAAAGCTGGACAGCAACTCGGTGACCCTGGCTGTCGTGTTCATCCCAATCTTCATTGTGTTAACTCTGGCATTCTGCTGTTCAGCGTGCTGCTTACCTTGTATTCTCCTTAATCCGCCCATGGAGGACTCCGAAAACGGAACCACCGGTCTGCTTCGAGTCGTTTCCCCTGATCGCAGAATCACCTACTCGTCCAATTCCACCACTGTATGATTCGATTTCGTTCAGAGTTTTGGCCATTCTCTTTTTGATCCCTCTCCTGCATTATCCTAATCTTGTTCAATGAGGCAGCCATTTTCTAAATTAAACTATGTAATGCTGTTGCGTACAATTCCTTCAACTGGACTCAAATAACGTATGCATATTTCTTGTGGAATTTCGCAAAATTATGATGAACGATATAAGAAAATAGCACAGCAATATAAGGGCTAAATCATAACTAATAAGCAGCTCAGGGACTAAACTCAATCATTGGTATGTAGAGAATATAGAGAAGTGATGGCTATGTAGTATTCAGGACACTGTGCATTCTGAAGGGAGAAGGTAATGCTTGAAGGAGCGATTTGTTTATAGCGGTAACAAGTGGAATACGATGCTCTGACGTTTCCGACTTGAGTTTTTGTGAGCTGAAGACATTACAATGACAATGTGATAAAGTAGATGAAGGAAAGTGAGCAAAGATAGATTAGTTTTAGGAACAACTTTGACCAAGCACCTATTCTCAAGATATGTAGCAGTATCCACTTTCCTACTGACTTCCCAGGTCTTAGTTCACTTGACCAGCGTCCATAAATATATGAATATTCGAAGTTTCGGATTCATGTAATATTTGATATACACAAACGCCAGTTTATATATTGAGAATAGAAACACTACTAGCAAGGCATTTAGTTGTACTCCCAGAACTGATACAATATACTTCATGAATTCCATATCTTTCTCTACCTGAGCTCGGTCTAGCATATATTCGCGGAAACCAAGGGGGTCGGTATTCTTAATCTTCCAGATAGGCTTCCGTTCTGCTGTTCCTGGAGACCGAGTATCAGACATGAGATTCTTTCGCACATCATAAGAGGTCAACCAGCTGACGTAGAGCTTTGCTCCTGCTGGATCCATCGCCTTTTTGAAGATGGCTCCTGTTTGCGCCTAGGATTGGAATAGTGCTTTGAATGGTGTCAAAGAGCCACTGTTTGTAAAACTGGCCAAGGATATCCCGTTTTTAATGTAGAATCCTGAATTTACTATTCCACGAACAGCCAGCGGTTTTTGGGTAAGGAAGGCCTTGAACCATTTAAGGCCATTCTGCTTGATAAGTCGCTTGAATTGATAGTGAACCGCATCATCATTGTGAGGATAAGTATAGATGATTTTCCCTCCTTTGAGGTTTGGGCTCAAGCCATCTTTGGCTGTTCCCTATAAGATTGGGGAAGTAAAGGGTTTGGTCGCCCAGTGGCACTCTTCCTTTTTTTTTCACGGTGCGTAGGTGTGTTTAAAACCGGCAGGTTTGTACCTATTAGAGTTTGAGCATTCATTCTATCATCGAGAGGGTTTAGAAGTTTCCTTTAATAAGGCTCCTTGTTCCTTCCGGCGAGAGAAATCATGCAAGGTTTGTAAGTGGGGGACATCAGGCTCCAAAGCGTCCCCGCCCTAAGCAAGCTGGGAGTCAATCAATACATTATGATGCTTGCTAGGATCAGTAGTAATATTGAGGGTTGTCCCAGGAAACTTGCTTTCAAATGCTTTGACCACATCAGCACCTGCATTCTGTAGATCCCCTCTAGTAAAGACAGTTATCATGCCACCCTCGGCAAAGTAAAGTCGTTGAAGCTCGGCCTCCTCCCTCTTTAAATGCTATGGCTTAGCATCCGACTCGGAAGGAAGAAGTAATGCAACGGCAACAAATAAATAAAATGGGAGAGGAAACTTCATTGTTGAGTCGCAGTAAACCCAAGATTGCCTTACCGTTTTATAGAAGTCTGGTGCAACAAACTCTAAACCGTGTTGTCAGCTCAAGGTTAGCAAGAACCCAGATATTCGGTGCGTCAGCTTTCCTAGTATGGAATATGGGGTTAATAAAGCCTGAATATTCATGTTTTCGATGCTAAAGCCTAAATAGGCTAATTTATCCAACCTACCGTTCCATTAGTAATTCATACCAATTATATTATGGATCGCATTCAGATAATATATATAATGTATCGAGCCACAAGGGTACTCAACTTCAAGTAGGGATGCATATACTGCCATTCAGGCCAATCTACCAGATATTGTTCTTCGTTTTCAGACAACTTCCTGGCAATCCGTTTCCCCTTGATTGCCGCGGCTGGTTAGAGTTGGAAGGTAGACTTGTGACGATGCGCGGGAGAGCAATCAGTTTTT
>MCFE01000711.1:0-42888 GCA_002104905.1 Basidiobolus meristosporus CBS 931.73
CGAGGTGGCTTTCAACGGGTAAGGTCGGGCGATGCTGAAGAAACACTTCGCCTCGGGATTCCCTTTTCTATACGCGTGCCCTTGGGCTTCTAACATTACGAACCTATCATCCTTCTTTCGGAAACGGTAGAAGAGTTTGAACTGGTGCTCCTCCAACGACTGTTTGATATCCCGTATGAAGATATCCACGTCATCCACATGGATGAAGTCCACGATATTCCTCCCTATCAGCTCGGTGGGGGAGTACCCTACCAGCGCCATCGAGGAGGGTGAGCAGTACATAAAACACCCGGCCGGGTTGATAACATAATAGAAGTCCGGTAGCTGGTCGATGATGCGATGTGACCAGTTCTTTCGTTTCGTGAACTCGATTAGATAGGAATTGCTGATGGGATAGACGGTTTTGGTTTGGGTGGAGCCAGCGGTGGAGGAATTCGGCTTCAAGGCGAAAATGTGGTTGGCGAACAGGTTGCTGCGTGAACTTGAGCCGTTGGCAGTGCTGCTGGTTGCTTTCACATTGGAATTGTTGTAGGAAGGTTGTGAACGTGAGGTGATACTAGGACTGTTGTTAGAGTTACCTGGCTCGCAAGAACTAGGGGTACAAGGATTAGAGGTGCCAAAATCCATGTTGGCCAGTGGGAAGTGAAAGCTGGGGGCTTGGCAGGTAGGGGAGGCGGTATATGGGAAAACTAGGAGTGTGCTAGAGAGGCTTGTCAGGCAGCCAAATACTGTACGTAGGGGGGGGGGTTGCTACTGATGAATGGTCACTCTGCAAGTGAGAAAATGCTGATTTGGACGGTCGAGGTAAATATTCCGCGCAAAGGGGCTTAATCGGCCCATTTGTAGTCCTCGGCAGCCAATTGGAACGGCCATCGAAAGGGCTCATAAAAGGTACAACCTGAACCAGCTGACGAAGGTATGATAGTGCATGATATGGTTTCCCCAAACTGAACCCACTTCAAGCCAGTGATGAAGAAACCTAGCGTCAGATCGGAATTTTGTATGGGACTAACCGATCTGTAGGCTGGTCAGGAAATGATCCTGAAATACACATCATGGCCAATTGCGAAGGAGTCCCGTAATAAATTGGATGGTTGGTCAGTGGATAATATATGTTTATTTAGTACAATTGATGATAAATGGCGGGTGTATACAAATATAGAGGTGATCGGGAGATTAGGCCCACTTGCCAGCATGCTCGTTGTCGTGGACTTCCTCCGGCTTGCTCTTCTCAGCAGCCTGCTGAGCATGAAGCAACTTGGTGCGACTGATCTCGGTGCGGAGATCCTCCTGTCTTAGGGAGATTCGGTCGGAGAAATGATGGTTAGTGTCGCGGTGAAGGGCCTCGTCAGCACGAACGGCGAGCACGACATCCCTGATAGTGGCGGATTTTTGTAGGTTCCAGTAGTCGATGGCGATCTGGGGCGCTGGCTTGTTCTCGATTCGTCCCTCGTCAATCTCCTTCAAGAAGCCCGTGTACGAGATGACGGCCTCTTCCTCGAGATAGCCAACAATCCTGCGCAACAGCAAATGCCATGAGCAATCGGGATGCGCCAGCCATATCCTGATAAGCCACTTACCTATGGGCAGTCTTGGGCGTGCACAGATAGAACAGGAAGAAACAGTTGAAGAATACCCCCTGTGCGCTGGGTTAGTCAATGATCGCCCGCATTGCTATTTGCCGTGGTCAATGTTACCTGAACCGCTGTTACAAGCATCCTCTCAAGGAGTGTGGGTTGGCAGACTTTCATCCAAGTAAGCAGATGCATTCTGTGGAGCGAAACGGGTGAGACACTATAGAACCAATCAGTCCATACTGCTTGGGATTTACCTTTCGTTCTCTGCCTCGTGTAAAAGATGGGTGATCCAGCCTGGAAGGGACAAATTAGTATCGGTGGGTTCCAGATGAATCTATCTGCGCATATGGTTACCTCCATCATGCTTCATCTTGCGGAGACTTCTGAGGTGACGAATGACCGCTGATGGAAATCATGTCAATACTCGATCCACATATCCAATCTGGCGAGTTTCCTTACCTCCAACCATTCCAGGCACTGCAGCAACCGTTTCGAGGGCCTGTTCAAAGAGGGGTTTGTGGTTAGTGCACGAGATTCCCTCGGGGCTCGACGATCTGGATACCTACCACTGCGCGATGCATGTACTTCTTTCGGAAGAAGAGATCGGCGGGAATCCGCAAGGACTTGACCACGGTGAGGGCCACCTTGTCACCGAATGTGATGGGCTCGCGATGCTTGGTCAATCCAATGTCCCACTTCTCGAGTTCCTCCGAGGAGAGTTGGCGGGAAATGAAGGCATTGCGAATCGCCTTGGGGTGGACATCGTTCAGAAGCTCCTCGGGGATTTTGTAGAGTTCAGGATTCACGACGGATTTCTTCTCATCCTTGTAAGGCTGGAGATGTAGTTGACGTGCCAACACTGGTGTTGCACGGGCCATCGAGTAGCGTAGCTGGGCGGAGGCCAGCAAAGAGGTTGAAACACCGGCCATCGACTTGGAAGCCAGAAGTTGAGAAGTTCTCAGCGCGTTCATGATGAATGAGTTAGCAGTTGCTATTGCAGTTGTTGTTGTTTTCTGCTGAGCTGGGTGGCCACATCATTGTATATATAGAGGCTGGAAAATCGCTGGCTTGGTGAATCCATGTAGGCCGGGAGCAATCGGAGGGGCCGACATGTAAATTTCGCTTGGATTGAAATCTTGGAGACGCACCTCTTGATCAGTTTTGTTTATTCCTTCCGAATCCGTAAGGCATCTCATATTCACGCTATTCCTATTCTTGGACCATCGGAACGGAGCGGGCGGGGATGGCTGCGGTTAGTGATTGAATGGCCACTTCTTCGGAAACTCTAGGATGTGTGTGGGTTTGGGATGGTGCATGCAGAATCGCTCATAGTTAGGTTGCATAATGGTTGACGATATACGTATGCCAGCACTTCTCTTGAGCACGCGAAAGTGGCTCTCTTCGCTGTCTACGAGCAACCCTAGTCCACTCGGGCGCCCGTTCCAAGTACATGCGGTCGCCGGCCGAGTGTGGAATGACTTCACTGCTGGATTCAACTGACAGGTGTGTCGGGTATGAAAGTGGCACAGGAGTAATGATCGTCGGAAAATCAAATAATTCTAAATTTAGTGCTGTGGTGTAGTCAAGTTTACCCTTCGACCAAATCCATACTGGAGGGTGTCATCTTGAGTTAAAACGTGATACCTACTTCCGTCTGAGCAATGGCTATGGCTGTGATCCTCGATTAGTGAACATTGGTGGCCATGTGAGGAGCACCATGATGACAGTGGTGAGGGGTTTGTGTGACCCTATCGGCCAATTTCGTACATTCCCCTAGTTAATTCGTTGGGCAGGAATCCGAAATCTTCCTTGATGCCATCGACCTCTCCTATACTTGGCAATGGCCAAATTACTAAGCGCTCTTCTGTATCCACAGTTGGATTGGCCAGCAATTAAGAGTGCTCAACTGCCTTGTCAAATTAGGCTTCTGGAAAGCTTAAGCTCAACCCAAAATCCGATCGGAGATTGGTCCCAGTCATGCCGCCCGCATTAAGGGTCTATTACTCCCGGCCATTTGCAATCACTAGACTCCATTGCCTCTTGAAGCTCATGTTCTGGCGCGGAGCAGTCACCTTGCTTTAACCAGCCATTACCCTGCCGCATGATTTCGCTTTATGAACTTTCCTGGCTACCTTCTGGGGCTGGCTGCATAGCACTCTTGCTTTGGTGATTGGCCTACACTGGAGTAAGCAAGGTGGGACTGAGGAGCTTACCATCGAAAGGGGACATTTGGCCAATTTCCAGCTTTATTGGAGGCTCCCTCGCCACTGGATCTAGTGACTTGCTCTGTACTGCCTGACGAACGCCATTTCTATCCTTTCTCCCTGTGGCACACCAAATCTCGAAATCTTCCAACGACCAGATCCACCGTCTCAATTCTGATCAAGGCCGGCTAGTCGTTGCGGACCTGGTTGCCAACTGTTCTTCGTCCCACATATGCATCCGAATTGCTTTTGGGTGGCATTGAGTTGGTCGCTTACAATTGGTAAATCCAAGGCAACCAAATGAAACCTGTTCCAAGGCACATGCTTGGATATGGTGACCACTATGGCACGGGCAGTGATAGACATCTGAATCCATCCCCCGTTTCGTTTATATCTGGTTGCTACCCAGTTCGTCAGCAACTCTGACACTTCCAAATTTGTCCCAGACGTAAGTGATCAATTTCTCGCATTATTCACCATTCCTGAGGATTTCTTCATCAGCCATCACAGCAATTGGCGAATCTGTATGCAATATATTCCCACCACAAAGATATCCCCAAGTCAACTTGATCAGGAAGCTGGTAGGCTCCAACACCAAAATTAACTAGTCCCAATTGTGATCTAATATATTCAAATTTGTCACTAGCTGATGGTTTGGTAAATATGTCAGCAATCATTTCATTGGTAGGACAGTAAACCAAGTTAACTAAGTTATTCTCTACGGCTTCCCATATGAAATGATGTCTAGTATCTAAGTGCTTAGTTCTAGTATGAAAAGTTGGATTTCTACCTAATTGTATACATCCTTGATTATCCTGAAACAAAGTGATAGGCGTTTTTTGACATAGGCCTAAATCTGAAAAAAGCTTTGTTACCCACATTGCTTCTCTTGTAGCTTCACAGGCTGCCGTATACTCTGCCTCTGTGGTAGAAAGTGCTATGGTTGGTTGCTTTCTTAAATTCCTTGAAATTGCTCCTTTATAGTAAATTGTTGTAAATTTTGTAATCACACCAAACTTTTACCTAATTTAGTCACTAAGATCATTACCTATAAATCCTAGAGAACTCTGACCCAACTCCTTGTTGGGACTTTGAATATTTTCACCAAAATATCAGGTATCCAGAACATGAAATTTTGGGACCTTCATGCACATATTCTGCATGCTGCAAACTCATCTACCTCACTGGAGTATAGCTCAACTGGCTGCGCTCCCAACTCTTGTGAAAACAGCTGTTTTCTTGTTGGTAATTCTTCTTGACTATGATGGGGTTCAGTCTGTTCTGGGCTTATGGTGTTAATTGGCAAGAACCACAGCTTTTTTCTTATGCTTTGCTGTCTCTGGCTTGGGTAGACTTTTTTCCCTTTCCCTCTTCCTTTATCACTGCCAGGTACTTCACTGCCACTTTGTATGAGTGCTTCTTGTATTGAACTACATTTTCTCCTTGATAAATGCTGCACTGATGCATCTGTTTTGGCCTGCTTGTCCCTTGCTAGCACTCTACAGGTAACCTGACACTTCTTTCCCACTTGTTTCAAGCTCTCAGCCCATGTTGTGATGGGCTCCTGAGATAGCTGCTGTTTCTATCACTGCTTGGTTCTTCACTGCTACCTTGAATGAGTGCTTCTTGAGTGAAACTATGCTTTGTCCTCAATTAATGTTATGCTGGTGCATCCATGCATGCCTGCTAGTCCCTTATTGGCACTCTTCCAGCTACCCAATGCCTCTTTGATGCTTGTTTGGAGCTTTTGGCCCACTTGTAATAGGCTCTTGAGGAAGCCACTGATTTTTAGCTGTTGCATCCCTGTTTTTCTGCCTTTGAGAGTTTCTGCTATTCTTGGGATACTTCCTTAGCATACCAATATTGGCCCAAAATCCATGTGCTTGTTTGAATCCAGGATACTGCTCATGCAACAAGTCAAGTACATTATGCTTTGCCTTGAGTTCCTGATGGTCCCATGTTATGCCAGCCTTAAGGTGTTGGTGCACTTGACTTCTAAAGGCCTCTTGAATATTAGCCCACTCATCACCATTGCACTCAATGGCTTCATGGATCTACAATGTCTTTTGATTTTTAGGCTTTGGTATAAACACTACTGCTTCTTGCTCCCTTGCAGTGATAGGTTTTTCTGAGGGCTTTATCTTTGGGCACTGTTGCTGTGCTTCAAAGAGTGTACAGTATTCCTCTGCTGTTACATTGGGAAATGGCTCAATTCTTGGCTGTGACATTGAGCTACTTGAGTTACCTCTTTACATTAAGGATACTGCTTTCTCTACCTGGGATACTGATTGCTTTACACATATCATCCACTCATCTGGTTTCTGGACTATTTCCTGATTTCCCTGGGCCATTGCATCTATCCTATCAGCCACTACACCTATTTGCCTCATTAATGCTTTGGTATGAGCTAACAATATACTTGCTAATATGGGTTGTGACAATGTTATGACAGCCACATGCTGATCTTCAACTGAAGGTGTAGCTTTTGCTACATTCTCATCTACCTGAGCTCCATGGTCAGCCTGCAGCTCTGCTGAGATTCTCAATTGCCTACTGGACTGAGAGCCCAAGGACTCCACATTATTACCTTCAGTGGGCACACTGTCAACATGGCCTTTTTTGGTTGTAGCCCCATTTGTTGCACTGAATGTCAAAGTAAGCTGTTGTCCTGCTGTTCTTCTGCTGCAGTCAGTGGGGGGGGGTTTGGCTGGGAACAGACAACTTTGCTTTATTTTTTGGTGGCATAAATATGGAAGCAAGTCAAACCAAAGGGGAAATGGTGTTACATATACATGTATATATTGTGCCAGAACTTTATCTATAATGCCTACTATGGCAGATCATCATTGAATCTTACATTCATGTAGGTGCAATGTCTCAAATACAAGGCTCTCCTAAATTCAGATGAGTATTGACAAAAAAATTATATAATAGTGTTATGTTGTTGAGTGTCAAGCTGTTTGCCCCACAGACAAGACTACTTTAATTCAATGCCATAAGAGAAGAGAAAAAAGACCATGTGACTATTGTAGGAAGCCTCTCATCCATGAAGCACACAGACAGCATAGGAAGTATTACAATGATCATGGACAGTGTTTTGCCACAAAAGTCATATTTGACCATTCATCAGTCACTACTGTACCAACAATATCTTGCCAGCCAGTTGATGCTTCTATAATGATACCTGACCATACTTGTCCCCTTTTGGAAACTGAGTTAGGTGAGATTGTGACACCTTTAGGCTCACCCCAGCCTTCTGAATATGGCATGCAGAATGATAGCTCTGAAGAAGCAGGCTTACTGAAGGACTGTGAGCCTGTCTCCCCTAATAACAGTACCCTGCATGAGCACCACAAAATCCCAATATGCAATCAGACAACACCCATGGAGAAAATGCCAAGAATACTTTATGGAGTCAAGTGAGCACAGTAATCCATCTATTGGTGAATGATGTGATGTTGTGGCTATAGAAGTGGTGCATTTCCATAAATATCCGTAATGGGGGCTTTGAGGATTTACTAATACCTCTTGCCAAAATCATCTCAGGATGCAACTTACCTTGTGCATGCTACAAATGGATGATAATCATGCAGCAGACAACATATGACCCAGAGACCATCCTGATACCAGCATATTTTAATGGTTGCATGGCATTCACATCAGAAAATGCCACCATTGCAGAGTGTCTAGCTTGTCAGGAATCCACTACCAATGGGGGAAAGCATTGTTCACACTCCAGATATATTCTGGTATTACCTCATCTAAAGAAGCCTATGTTGTCTAACAAATATTGTGAAGCTATATTGTACCACACTCAGTATCAATCAAGTGCAAACATATCCAATATATTTGATGGCAAACATTACAAACAGCTAAGAAGCAAGGCCTACCTTCAAGGTATTCATTACCATGCATTTGCCTTGTTACTTGATGGATTCTCACTAAACAAGTACTCTACAAGCAAATCCTGCTGGCTACTGATTCTCATTGACCAGAATCTGCCACCTATACCCTATGAAAAATAATTTGGTCCTGGGGGTGGATGTGATCTGGATCAGCCTTCAAGAGCATGTCAGGAGACTGTAATAATACTGGCAGCTTGGAATTAATGACTATCTACATAATCTTGTGATGGAATCATAACAGCATTTTGCTAATTTTACAGCAAAATAAAGTTGATAAAATATGATGGTGCTCATAGGTTTTTTGCCAAGGGTAGCATGACATTGTTGTGGTCTTAGTGTGCTTTACAACAATATGAGTGGATCTAACCAGCCAGTACATCCAGTTGCCTTATATGGCAAAAAAACTGACGGTGTTTTGACAGCCTCTTTGCAATACTTTGATGGCATTATATCATCAGTATGGTGGCCTACAGCTAGTTCTGTATAATGCTACCATACCAATTTACCAAATGGTATTTCCTTTCTCTACCTCCCCTTGTGCAAATTATATATTCCACAGTAGAATCACCCCACTTTATTTGCTTACCCACTACTACCTTTGGTATTCCACATATAGTTTGAATCAAAAAGTACTATGGCCTCCTGTTTACTAACCTCTACAAACATGCAGACCTGCCGCAATTGATATTCTTCTATCACCTCAACTTTATGGCTTTCTAGTGTGATGCTTTCAAAGTTGCCATATATCTTGTATTGCAGGTCCCTATGAAAAATTATAGTGATGATCCCATCAAAAAGCCATCACAAAGTTAAAGTCCTGTGACTGAGAGGTACTGATCCCACCAGGACACCATCCAGAGACAATTTAAAAATAGTTGCACCCCAGATCTCAAAAAAATTTAGTCAAATTTTTCATCACAACAATGTATAAGTGGCTTTTGATTGGTTCCCTGCCAATTTGCTCACTTTCTGACCCCAAACACTCTATCACCTCCTACATTTGTGTGCATTGATTGGCTATTGCCTCTTTTTCACACTCCTTACTTCCTGACTCCACAGTTTCACTTACTTTTCATGCATTGTAGTGGGGTGACAGTGACACCAACTGACAGATGTGCTCATTCCCTTATTTTCTACTTCCCTATATCTCTACTACACTTATTTTAGTTTTATCCCATTTGTCTTACCCAATCAGTACTATCCCATAAGCCAGTTGACTATCACACCTGCTTACCTTGTCACATAAGTTACCCCTCACTTTATGTAAGATTACTAGCTATAAGTGCTTCTATATTAGGCAAGTACCCACGCCGGTACCCAGGACACATGATCAACCCATGTCACAGTCCCTACTATTTCCATACCATATATGGTATCCCTATGTTACACAGGTTTCAGTATACTGATTCCTGATTGGTTGAATGTGCTGTGCCTCTTAGAACCTTCCGGCACCTACTTAGAACATTCTTAGGTCATTCTGTTGTCATTAAGATTTCTATTGATATCCGGAACCTTCTGGAACACCATGATTAGTAATCACTTAGCCAGTAAGAAAAGTATATAAGGGAGGCTATCCCCCAACAATAAATCATCATCCCTTTTATCAATATACCAACTTGTTGATTAGTGTGATCACTGCTACCTGCTGCTACCTGAACTTCCAACTCCAGACCACAGGACACTCCCAGGAAACCACGCTGACAGCCAACTGACCTTGGAGGCACTACTTGTGAGGAATACTCAGAGTAGGTATCATTTATTATATTTGATTCTTTCCCAAGTTTGTTCTTGTACAAGCAAAGATACTTTTCTGTCTTTGTAGCTATTGACCACAGCTGCATTCTTATCAAGTCCCTGCTGGTGGAGTTTACAGTTGTTTTGACTTTGGAAGCTTTAGTACATTGTCATCTCAAAGGACACTGAACCCAGCACATACTTTTGTTAAGATGCCAACTAAGTTGGGGATTGTAGCTCAATAGTTTTCCCTTGACAAGCTTGTGGCTTTATTCCCCTTCACATTAGATTAGAGACAGAACCCAAGTATTCCTAGCAAGCTTTTGCCAGAGGTTATTGCACCCAGTGAACACCCCACACACAAAACACTTAAGAAGTGTTGGACATATCTCTCCCTTGGACCTATACACCACCACAGCGTACAAATTGATTTATCTCCGTTGAAAATTCAGTTGTACCTCAATTGCCAATTGTATTGACCTATACAAGTCCCTATACCCTACACTAACATTAAGCCCAACCCCACACTCAACAAGTAGCTCCATAAAAATCCACCACTCAATAAGTATTTCTGCTGTAATGCTCTGGTTTCATGACTTTGGCAGGAACCCAACAGCTTTATGCTACTGCTCATTCACTGGTTCCAACACGTTGTGGTAGGGTAAACATACCTCCCACAGACAAGTTTATTCATATAGTCATTATGATATACTTATCCATATTTTATCTTATCAGTATTATCCCATTCTTCTTTTGCCCATATTATCAGTATTATCCCCATATGATGTTTACCCTGATTAGTTATTAGCATTAGTTATCCCAGATGTTATTCAGCTTTGTGATCAGTATATGTATCTACATAAGGCAAGTACCCGCATCGGTACCTGTGACACATGACCTAGGTCTGTGTCACCATCCCTACCATTTCAATACCATATATGGTATTTCTATGTTGCACAGGTTTCAGACTACTGATTCCTGATTGGTTGAGTGTGCTGTGCCTTTTAGAACCTTCCAGGACATTCTTGGTATATTTTTAGCTCATAGTGATGTCATCAAGAATTTCACTGATACCTAGAATCTTCTAGAACCTTGTCATTAGTAATCACTTGGCAATCAGGAAAAGTATCCAAGGGAAAGCAATCCCTCATCAATAAATCATCCCTTCTATCAGTAACACTTCTACCTTATTGATTAGCAGTTGATCACTGCACCTGCCTTCAACAGTACATCTCAGACCTGCCATCAAGGAGCTTTTCAGGGTAGTGCACAAGACACACAGAGGCCTTTGGAGACACTTGGAGCACCTAGGAAGCTAGAGAAGCAGGAGCTTTTACCATAGTGACATATTGGCAAAGATACCAGCAGTTTAGACACAGAGGTTATTGCACCCATCAGACACCTCACACACCTTGAGTTGTGTAGCTTCTCCCAGGAGTACCTCTACACCACCACAACATCATGATCTTCACCTGGCACTGCAAGGTCTAGCACCTCATCTGCCAGTCGTTGCAATAAATCCTAGCAATATTCAAGTGTGTTTTCTTGAGCACTGCTCTTGAAGAAGTGCTGCAACCTCTTGGTATGCCTATTAATATTCCAAAATTCCACTGAAGGCATTGTGTTAGTCTTTCAAGCTCTTGACATTGTAGCCTTGTCTGTCAGTGGGATCTCCACTCTGTTGACAATGGAGGATGTGGAAGCTGTGGTACACAAATTGCCTTTTCTGCAAACTCATCTACCTTGCTGGAGTGTACCTCAACTGGCTGCACTTCCAACTCTTGTGAAAACAACTGTTTTCTTGTTGGTAATTCCTCTTGGCTATGAAGGGATTCAGTCTGTTCTGAGCTTGCAGTGTTAATTGGCAAGAACTGCAGTTTTTTTGCATGCCTCCCTGTCTCAGGCTTGGGTAGACATTTTTCACTTTACCTTTTCCTTTATCACTGCCATGTCTTTCACTGCTACTTTGTCTGAGTGCTTCTTGCAATGAACTACATTCTCTCCTTGATAAATTCTACCCTGCTGCATCTGTTTTGGCCTGCTTGTCTCTTGCTGGCACTCTTCTGGCAACCAGATGTTTCATTTCCGCTTGTTTTGAGCTCTCAACCATAATTGTGACAGGTTCCTGTAAAAGCTGCTGGTTTTTATCACTGCCAGGTCCTTCACTACTACTTTGACTGAGTGCATCTTGAGTGGTACTACACTTTTTCCTTGATAAATGTTGTACTGGTGCATATGTGTCTGCCTGCTTGTCCCTAATTAGCACTCTTACAGCTAGCTGACATATCTTTGATGCTTGTCTGGAGCTTTTAGCCCTGCTTGTAACAGGCTCTTGATGGAGCCACTGGTTTTTAGCCATGGCACCCTTGTTCTCCTGGCTTTGATGGTCTCTGCTACTTGTACAATACTTTCTTAGCATTCCAATGCTGGCCCAAAATCTGTTTGCCCATTTGAATCCAGCATAATGCTCATGGAACAAGTCAAGGGCATTCTGCTTGGCCTTGAGTTTCTGATGGTCCCATGGTATGCCAGCCTTAAGGTGATGGAGTGCTAAACTTCTGATGGCCTCTTGTATATTAGCCCACTCTTCAATATTGCAATCAATGGCTTCATGGATCTTCAATGTCTTTTGATTTTTAGGCTTTGGTATAGACACCACAATGTCACCCTCACATGCTGTGATAGGTTTTTCTGTGGGCTTTATCTTTGGGCACTGTTGTAGTGCTTCAAAGACTGTACAGTGTTCCTCTGCTGTTAAAGTGGGAAATGGCTCAATTCTTGGCTGTAATATTGAGCTACTTGTATTCATTCTTTGCAGCAAAGATACTGCTTTCTCCACCTGGAATATTAATTGCTCTACACATATTATCTACTCATCCTGTTTCTGGACTATTTTGTGATTTCTCTGGGCCATTGAATCTATCCTATCATCCACTGCACCTAATTGCTTCATTAATGCATTGGTATGAGCTGACAACATACTTGCTAATATTGGCGGTGGTGGTGTTATGACAGCCACTTGCCGGTCTTCAACTAAGGCTACTACGTTTAATACTTTCTCATCTGCCTGAGCATAATGGTCAGCTTGTGGCTCCACAGAGGTTCTCAATTGCCCACTTGAGTGAGAGCCTGAGAAGTCCTCATTATTACCTTCAGTGGGTACATTGTTAACATAGCCTTTTTTGAATGTAGCCTCATTTGTTGTGTTGAATGTCAAAGCAAGCTGTTGACCAACTATTCTTCTGTTGCCATAAGCAGTAGGCTCACTGATGTATAGTGAGTCTATCTCCCCTAACATAGTACCACAAATGAGCCCGGTAAAATCCCAGTATGCAATGAGACAATACCTGTTGAAGGAAATGCCAACAATACTTTGTGGAGCCAAGTGAGCCCAGTAATCCATTTACTGGTGAATGGTGTAATGTTGTGGTTAGAGAAGTGGTGTGTTTCCACTAATATCAGTAATGGGGGCTTTGAGGATTTATTACTACTACTTGCCAAAATCACTCTGGGATGCAACTTGCCATTTACATGGTAGAAGTGGACAACTGTCATGTGGCTGGCAACATATGATCCAGAGACTTTCCTGATTCCAGCATATGGTAACAGATGCATGGCACTCACATCCAAAAATGCTACCATTGCAATGTGTCCAAATTGTCAGGATTCCACCACCATTGAGGGAAGATATTGTTTACACTCCAGACATATTCCAATACTACACTGTCTAAGGAAGCTCATGCAGTCCAACAAATATTGCAAAGCTATACAGTATTATGCTCAATATCAATCATGTGCACACATATCCAATATATTTGATGACAAACATTATAAACAGCTAAGAATCATGGGCTACTTTGAAGGTATGTATGACCATGTCTTTGCCTTAGCACTTGACAGATTCTCATTGAGCAAGTACTCTACCAGCAAATCCTGCTGACCAATAATTCTCATCAATATGAATCTGCTGCCCATCTTATGGTATTAAGCAATAATCTGATGGTAGTCTCACTGGTATCTAGGCCTAAATCACCATCCAACCTGGATAGCCACCTTTATCCATTGCAGATTGAGTTTTATATGCTTTCCAGTGGGATAACAGTCAATGGCTGTCATTTAAAAGGGCATATTATTATCTGCAGTGGAGATACCCCAGCCATCAGCAAGATAGCAGGTTTTTTTTGGTCACAATGGATGGTATTGCTGTTGAATGTGTGGGATCTAGGGGATTTACTCCATAACTCTCACACATAATTAATATTAGCCAAACATAAGCACTAAGAAAATCATCTTAATAATATGCGCTTCTACATGATGGCCATTTACCATATCCTGCTGGAAAGCTTACAAAATTCATCCAGCAATGGCTACAGGTAGCTATCCAGGTTGGATGGTGATTTAGGCCCAGATACTGGTGAGACTTCTATGATATTATTGCTCTAATACCATAAGATGGGCGGCAGATTCAGGTTGATGAGAATCAGTGGCCAGCAGGATTTGCTGGTAGAGTACTTGCTTAATGAGAATCCATCAAGTGCTAAGGCAAAGACATGGTCATATATATATTCAAAGTAGCCCTTGCTTCTTAGCTGTTTGTAATATTTGCCATCAAATATATTCAATATGTTTGTGCTTGATTGATACTAAGTGTGGTACTGTATAGCTTTGCAATATCTGTCAGACTGCATCAGGTTCCTCAGACAGGGTATGACCAGAACATATCTGGTGTGTGAGCAATGTTTTCCCTCAATGTTGGTAGATTCATGACAATTTTGACATGTTGCAATGGTAGCATTTTTTGATGTGAATGCCATGCAACTGTTAACACATGCTGGAATCAGGACAGTCTCTGGATCATAGGTTTCCAGCTATATGTTGGTAATCCACTTGTACCATGTACATGGTAAGTTGCATCCTGGTATGATTTTGGCAAGAAGTAGTAATAAATCCTCAAAGCCCCCATCACTGATATTAGTTGAAACACGCCACTTCTCTAGCCACAACATTACATCACTCACTAGTAGATGGAATACTGGGCTCACTTGGCTCCATAAAGTATTCTTGGCATTTGTTTCAATGGGTGTTGTCTTATTGCATATAAGGATTTGACTGGGCCCATATGTGGCATTGTTGTTAGGGGAGTTAGGCTCAAAATCCATCAGAGAACCTTCTTTGTCAGAGCTATCACCCTGTGTGCCATATTCAGAAGGCTGAGGTAAGCCTAAAGGCATCACAAACTCACCTGACTCAGTTTGCACAAGGTGACAAAGATGGCCAGGTGCCAATATAGAAGTATAAACTGGCCAGCAAGATAATGTTAGTGCAGTAGTGACCAATAAATGGTCAAATATGACTTGGGTGGCAAAGCACTGGCCATGATCCATGTAGTACTTCCTATGCTGCCTGCATGCTTCATGGCCAAGAAGCTTGCCACAATAGCCACATGGTCTTTTTTCTCTTCCCTTACACCATTGATTCAAAGTAGTCTTGTCCATGGGGCAAACAACTTGACCTTCAACAATGTAACTCTATTATATCACTTTTTGGTTAATACTCATGTAACATAAGACAGTCTTGTATTTGAGACATTGGACTTGTTCTGTTGGATAGTGCCACATAGTGCCAGCCTGTTTATGGTGCCGGATCAATCTGGCACTCTACGGCACTATCTGGCACTATAATTTCTACCATGATGCCAGTGGTATGATACAGTTACTGGTAATTTTACTCAATCTTACTTATGTTGCTCAGAATAGTGCTTTCCTTGCTTTATTTACACTTCATAATGCTCCAGACACATTTCTCTCAGTGGATGACTTCTTGTATGAACATACTGTGCATTAATAAGTATCTTAACTATTTTACCTAGTCTGCTGTTTTCTCATATTTATGACTTTCCTCTGTATTCACCTGCCAATATGCTGAATCTCTTCAGATATCCAAATGTGTGCTCTACCCTCACTCTGAAATGATTAAATATCCCATTGTAGAGCTTCTGCTTCCTGCTAAGCACACCATTTCTTGGCTTCCTATAAGCTGTAATACATCCTAATCTCTGACAATCCTCTTCTATAAAGAATAAGTCTGCCATACATTTCTCCCCTCTACTGAGTTCAGGATGATTCTCTACCCAGAGTGCTTTGTCATGCCTACTTCCAGCAAATGGCCCACTAAACCAGATGATGTTACCCTCAATGTCAGACAGTGCTTGAAACTTCACACAGTGTGCCTTGTACTTGCCAGAATAAAAGTGCCTCTGCCCTCTAGAAGGTCTGTTAATCCTCACTGGGAAGGTATCCAAAATACTCCTGATATGGAAACTGTTGCTGAACACTCTGGGATATGGAAGTCTATTGGAGCTTCTGAACCTAGTATTCCAAGCTTGCTCTAAGTCATTCATACCCTCTGCAAGGTGGTTCTCAATTGCTGTCAGCTGGGAATGAAAGCTTCTAGGACTTTTGTTGCCATGGATGGTGGGATGAAACCTTGTAGGGCAATAGTTCTTGTAATAGCAGAGAAGCTTAACAAGGGATCTCCTTGAGTAAATTGGGGTTGATGGTCCACAGTACTTGGAATAGCTCTCTTCTAGTGTGTCAAAAGGAATCCAGTGGTAGTAATGGGATTGATGAGAAAAGACCATTCAGATGAGTAAGTCATATTAAAATTGGTGGATGATTGTATGGAGGCAGTTTGAATCAATTTAGCGCAATCTGTGTTATTTATCTGATTTTTAATACATTATGGTTAAATCTCCATCAATTGCCATGTATCCCATCAATATGTCGCAAAAATCATCCCAAACAATGCCTTGGTACTTTTATTGATGCTTTAATCAGAGGTCTATAATCAAATAGGAAATCTGTGATTGATGTGATCAGATCCGTGTCAATGCAATCCAAGATGCATCATGCATAATATATGGAAAATTCAACAATCACATTAGTTTTCATATGTATTTCATACAAGACCAGGTTGATGCCAATATACTGCTGTATAAGTCTCCAAATCCATTGCTATGGTCCCCATACTAAGCCTCAACTCATCTTTAGTACAACCCAGACAAAACCCATCCCCCAGCTCACAAGCGCAGTCCGGACCGGAAAAGTCAATGTTGGATCCGTTCAAGTTCTTGCCAAATGATTTTAGTATGGCCCAGGTGTCTATGATGAGCCTTCATACAGATATTTGGGCACTACTGATTAATCTAACAGGACTAGATAGCTCAGAGAGTTGACAAAGATGGAAGAATTTGAGTAGAAAGCTGTAGCATGAGTTCTACATCAAGATGCCAGCTGATGTATGTAAGAAGATATATAACAAGACAAGTATTGAAGTCAAGAATGAGCTGAGAGTGAGGGGATTTGACAAAGAAGCTGCACGGGAATGATTTTGCGTGCAGTTTGCACAGTACGGGCTGGACACGTCCATTTGTGCCTCAACTTTGGGAACCAAAGAGATTTTGAATGAGTTTTTGCCTCAAATGACTAATGTACTACGTGATATATTAGTAGAGATAAGTGGCTTCCAAGAGCAATATACACAGTACTCATCCAGGCAACAGCTCCAAAGTATCAGACGGAGGGTAAGTGAATACCTTGAGGAATCAGATGGTGAGCTTCAGGAGGAAGAATACAGACCGGAAGCAACATTGTCCAGATTGCGCCAGCATGCCTTGCTGGATTCCCTACCATCTCTTGCAACCACAGCGCACCGGCGCACATCAGTCCAGACCACGCCAACACCCTTTACCAGAACGCCCCGCATTGAGTCAATGCGCGTGCTTCAGAGCAAAACTATGAGAACTTGCCAAACTGCTCATTTAGACACAAGTCCATTGGAGCGGACCAAGTTGCGTCAACATGCAGCATCACATTGAACACAGCCAAGGGCCATCTCAATGTGTCCAGGCGCGCCTGCGCATGCCATTTTGCCTGACCATCAGCAAGTTACTTCTGGTGAACTGACTGATGATAACCAACATGAAGTGCCTCAACCACCAGAGCCCTTAGCAAGTAAAAGAACACATCAGCACGTGGCACTACAGGCCAGTTCAGCTGGTTCAGTTGGAGCAATTCAGCACGGCCAAGCTGCAGCATTGCACTCATCAACTAGGAGGCAAAATACTGACTACAAATACACAAGTTGCCAAGATGATAGTCAGCCAGGAAGTAGTAAAGGTGTGCAAAGTGAGTCACTACCAAATGCTTCAGTAGTAATCCCTGTGAGAAAAAAACCCAGGAGAAGATGATGCAATTGCTTTGAATTGCTCACATGTCTAATGATCCCAACAACCCATTTTTTTTGCGATCTGAATCAATCCATTGCAAATCAGTGATCATCAAATTTTTGATATAAGTAATATCAAGGTCGTCTCACATTTGAGACAGAACCCCTATAAATAAACACCCTGCATATATATACGTCTTCTGTAATACCAGTGCAGCTATTTGATCTATTTCACACCTACACAATTGCTTGTGTGCTAGCTATGACACCTTGTCCAATCACTAGGATCAGGGATTTACTTGCTCAATGGGCAAAATGGGATATTTGATGGCAAATCAGGTAGCTTTTTCAGTAGGCAATGAGCCAATTGGGGGCTGCCAGCTTCAGGATACTTTTGGACCAATTAACCACTGAGATACCGTCCAATTGGAGTGAGGGTAACCAAAATGGTAAGTATCAGTGTAGTTTATAGTGTGATACACATTTATTTCCATTTACATTAAAGGAACATATCCAAATACCGGATCTTACCTGCCATCAAAGCAGTATCCAATTGCGCACATGATGCAAACATTACAAGTTGGTGCAATCATCCATGCCAACCTCATTGTGTCAGATTGTCCATAGTGTGCAAGATTGTCCCACATAGTGCTAAATTGTCCAAGAACAATCCTGCCTTCTGGTAGCTATTATAGCACGCCCAATCACTCTTTATAACCGCGGATTGCGCCGCATGCCCTGGCACGGTACAATGGAACAAGTCTATTGCACCTACATGAATGTAAGATTCAATGATGGCCTGCCATAGTAAGCATTATAAATAAAGTTGTGGCACCACATACACATGTACATGTAGCACTGTTTCCCCTTTTGTTTGACTCACTTCCACATATATGCTGCCAAAAAATAAAGCAAAGTTGTCTGGTTCCTAACCAAATCCCACCACCAACAGCAATAGAAGAACGGTTGGACAGCAGCTTGCTTTGACATTCAGTGCAACATGCAGGGCTACGTCCAAAAAAGGCACTGTGGACAGTGTGCCCATTGAAGGTAATAATGCAGACTCCTCAGGCTCTCAGTCAAGTAGGCAATTGAGAACCCCTGCAGAGCCACAAGCTGACCTTTATACTGAGGCAGATGAGAATGTAGCAAACTCAGTACCCCCAGTTGAAGATCAGCAAGTGGCCATGATAACATCACCACCACCCATATTAGCAAGTATGCTGCCAGCTCATACAAATCCATTAATCAAGCAACTAGGTGCAGTGGCTAATAGGATAGATGCAATGGCCCAGAGAAATAAGGAAATAGTCCAGAAACAGGATGAGCAAATAATACATGCTGAGTAATCAATATCCCAGGTAGAGAAAGCAGTATCTTTGCTGCAATGAAGGAACTCAAGTAGCTCAATGTCTCAGCCAAGAGTTCAGCCATTTCCTGATGTGACAGCAGAGGAACACCATACAGTCTTTGAAGCACAACAACAGTGCCCAAAGATAAAGCCCACAGAGAAACCTATCATAGCATGGGAGTAAGACAATGTGGTGTTTCTACCAAAGCCTAAAAATCAAAAGACATTGAAGATTCACAAAGCAGTTGAGTGCAATAATGAAGAGTGGGCTAATAAACAAGAGGCTGTCAGAAGTCTAGCACTCCATCACCTCAAGGCTGGCATACCATGGGACCATTGAGAACTCAAGGCCAAGCGCTTGAGTTGTTGCGTGAGCATAATCCTGGATTCAAACTGGCAAATAGATTTTGGGCCAGCATTGGTATGCTAAGACAGTATCTTAAGAATAGCAGAAACTATCAAAGGCAGAAGAACAAGGGTGCCATAGCTAAAAACCAGCTGCTTCCTCAAAAGCCCATTACAAGCAGGGCCAAAAGCTCCAGACAAGCATCAAAGAGATGTCAGGTAGCTGGAAGAGTGCCAATTAGGGACTAGCAGGTAGACACAGATGCACCAGCACAACATTTATCAAGGAAAAAGCATAGTATGACTCAAAAATTACCCAGTCAAAGTAGCAGTGAAAGATCTGGCAGTGATAAAGAAAAAGCTAAAGGGAAAAGTGCCTACCCAAGCCTGAGACAGGGAGGCATGCAAAAAAAACTGCAGTTCTTGCCAATTAACGCCACAAGCCTGGAACAAACAGAATCTCATCATAGCCATGAAGAATTACAAACAAGAAAACAGCTGTTTTCACAAGAGTTGGAAGCACAGCCAGTTGAGCTACATTTCAGCAAGGTAGATGAGTTTGCTGAAAAGGCAATGTGTCTACCACAGCCTCCACAGCATCCACATCCTCCATTGTTGACAAAGTGGAGGTCCTACTGACAGACAATGCTACAATGTCAAAAGCTTGAAAGACTATCACAATGCCTTCAGTGGAATGTTGGAACATTAGTAGGCACACCAAGAGGTTGTAACACTTCTTCAAGAGCAGTGCTCAAGAAAATGCACTCAAATATTGCAAGGATTTATTGCAAAGACTGACAGATGAGGAGCTAAGCCTTGCAGTGTTGGCTGAAGACCAGGATGTGTGGGAACCAGTGAATGAACAATGGCATAAAGCTGTTGGGTTCCCGCCAAAGATGTGGCACCAGAGCATTACAGCAGAAATACCTGTTGAGTGTGGGGTAGGGCTTAATGGTAGTGTATGGTATAGAGACTTGTATAGGTCAATACAATTGGCAATTGAGTTACAACTGAAGTTCCAACGGAAATAAATCAATTTGTTTGCATGAAAAGTAAGTGAAACTGTTGGGTCAGGAAGTAAGGAGTATGAAAAAGAGGTAATAGCCAATCAATTCACACAAATGTAGGAGGCAATAGTGTGTCAGCAATCAGAAAGTGAGCAAATTGGCAGGGAACCAATCAAAAGCCACTTATATATTGTTGTGATGAAAAATTTTGACTTAATTTTTGGGAAATCTGGGGTGCAAATATTTTTCAATGGTCTCTGGATGGTGGCCTGGTGGGATCACTACCTCTTAGTCACAGGGCTTTAACTTTGTAACAACCCTTTGATGGGATCATCTCAAAAATCTTTCATAGGTAGGTCCCTATACCAAGTCCCAACTCATTTTTAGTACAACCCAGACTAAACCCATCCCCCAGCTTGCAAGCATGGTCTGGACCAGAGAAGCCAATATTTGATCTGTTTGAGTTCTTGCCAAAGAATTTTAGTATGGTCCAAGTGTCCATGAATAGCCTTCATACAGATATTTGGGTGCTACTCATTAATCTAGCAGTACTAGATACATCAGAGAGTCAACAGAGATGGAAGAAACTGAGTAGGAAGCTGTGGCATGAGTTCTACTTCAAGATGCAAGTGGAAGTATTTAAGAAGATATATAACAAGACAAGTACTGAAATCAAGAATGAGCTGCAAGTGAGGGGGTTTGATGAGGAAGCCATACTGGAACAATTTTGCGGGCAATTTGAACAGTATGGGCCAACCAGGTCTGTTTGTGCCTCAGCTTTGGGAACCAAAGAGATTTTGAATGAGTTTTTGCCTCAAATTACTAATATATTACATGATATATTAGAAGAGCTAAGAGACTTCTAAGAGCAATATATACAGGACTTGTCTAGGCAGCAGTTCCAAAGTATCTGACAGAGAGTAGGTAAATACCTTGAGGAATCAGAAGGTGAGCTTCAAGAGGAAGAATACAAACCTCAAACAACAGTGTCTAGATTGTGCCAGCACACCTTGCTGGATTCCTAACCATCCCTTGCAACTGCAGCGTGCTGGTGCATGTCAGTCCAAACTACACCAACACCCTTCACAAGAGCACCCCACATCAAGTCAATGCATGTTGAGTCAACATGCGTGCTTCAGTGCAAAACTACCAGAACTTGCCAAACAGCTCATTTATACACAAGTCCACTGGAGCAGGCTGAGTTACGTCAACAAGCAGCATCACATTGAACTCAGCCAAGGGCAATGCTGGTGCATCAAGTTCTACTTGCATGTGCCATTACACCTAACCATCAGTGAGTTGCTTCCAGTACACAGACTGATGATGACCCACATGAATTGCCTCCACTACAAGAGCCTTGTTGAGATATTGAACTATTTGGTATCATTCAGCAGCTAAAAATTTACTTAACAATGCTGGACTAGTCTTAGTCACTGTAGGACTCAATTACTGCCTTAACTTTGCCACTTTCTCCAGATATATGATCCTATGATTATTCCCCTATAGTCAGGATCAAATTAGCACTATTACCAAACATTATGTACCAACCCTGAAACTGTTACAGAATGCTCCTGAATATTGAGAAACCCTCCCCACTTAGTGTTACAGCTGTATTACTTCTACAAAGGTATAAATAATGAGCTTCTTTATGAATAAACAACAGTTCAGCTATTAACACTATTTCATGATAAGTTCCTTATATCCAAATCACTACTTAAATTGCAACAAGCCTTTGGTAAGTAAAAAAACAAATCAGCTCATAGCACTACAGGCTTGTTCAGTAGCATCATCTGGAGCAATTAAGCAAGGCCAAGTTGCAGCATTGCACTCATCAACTAGGAGGCACAATACTGACTACAAAGACACAAGCAGCTACGAGGATAGTCAACAAGGAAGTAGTTTAGGTATGCAAAGTTAATTACTACCAAATACTTCAGTAGTAGTTACTGTGAGTAAAAAGAACCTAGGAGAAGATGATGCAATTACATTGCGTTGCTATTATTTGTCATGATCCAAACAATGCATTTTTTTTGCAATCCAAATTGAGCCACTACAAATCAGTAATCACTAAACTTTTGATACAAGCAGCATCAAGGTTATCTCACATTTGAGACAGAACTCCTACAAACAAATACCCTGCACAGATACACATCATCTGTTACACCAGTGCAGCCATTTGAGCTGTTTTACAACTATATGAACAAATGCTTGCTAGCTATGACACCTTGTCCAATCACTAGGATCAGTGATTTACTTGCTCAATGGGCAAAATGGGATATTTCATGGCAAATCAGGTAGCTTGTGTATTGGTCAAAGAGCCAATTGGGGGCTGACAGCTTCAGGATACTTTTGGACCAATTAACAGCTGAGGGATAATGCAATTGGAGTGATGGTAACAAAAATGGTAAGTATCAGTGTAGTTTATAGTGTGATACACATTTATTTCCATTTACATTAAAGAAACATTTTTAAATACCGGAATTTACCTACCATAATAGAGGTATCCAATTGTGCACATGTTTGAAACAATACAAGTGGGTGCAATCATCCATGCCAACCCCATTGTGTCAAATTGTGCCATAGTGTGCAAGATTGTCCCATATGGTGCAAAATCATCCAAGAGTAATCATGCCTACTGGTAGCTATAATATCATGACAAATTGTTCTTAGAGACCTCAGATTGCACCATGCACCCTGGTACAGTACTATGAAACAAGTCTAATATGGGATTCACACAAATATGAGCTAGAGGGCACCTTTAAGGGGGACTAGAATCCAGCAGGGAGAAGGAATGTATTTGCTAAATACCAAGAAGTTCTTTGCGGATAATCAAAATATATTCATGGCAGGAGTGGCAACAACCAAGCGTATGTTTACAAGATGTATATGTTACCAGCAGTGCAAGGTATATGGTAACTTTGCAAGTAGCACATTAAAAAGCCGTAGAGTTGAGGTGATAAAGTATTTCAATTGCGGCAGGTGTGCAAATTTGTAGAGGTTAGTAAGCAGGAGGCCATACTTTTCTTTGATTCAAACTATATGTGGAAAACCCAAAGTAGTTGTGGGTAAACAAATAAATAGAGGTGATTCCACAGTGAGATATGTGAGTTGCACAAGTGGAGGTAGAAAAAGGGAAACCCTGTTTGATAAATTTGTATGGTAGCATCTCACAGAACTGGCTGTAGGCTACCATACTGCCGTTATAATGTCATTAGAGGTTTGCAATGAGGCTGTCAAGACACCATCAAGTTTTTTGCTATATAAGATAACTGCACGTAATGGCCATTTAGATCCACTCATATAGTTGCAGAGTGCATTGATACTGCAAGAATGCCATGCAACTCTTGGCAAAACACCACCTAAACACCATCATGTTTTTTACCTTCATTTGCGGTAAAGTTAGCCAAATGCTGCAGTTATCCCATCATAAGATTATGTAGAGGGTCATTAATTCCAAGCTGTTGGTATCATTGTGGTCTCCTGATGGGATCCTGACAGCTGATATGGATCCAACTAATGAATACTTCCTGAATTTCTGCAAAGAACTTTTTGGTATTTAGCCAGTATATTCCTTCTCCCTGCTGGATTCTAGTCCCCCTGGTTGGTGCATTCTAGCTCTTGTTTGTGTGAATTCCATATTGAATGGTAAAGAAATTGGCTTGTGACCAAGAGAAATCCAGCATACCTTGGTAGAGTTTTCCTAGTAAAAATAGTTGCTTGCTGCACCCAACCCAACTTGGCATTACTTAACTGATTACCTACACATTGGGGCTGCTTAGCTTTTTAATTCCATAGGCACAGGTGTCTCCATGTGCACATCTGTCCTCAGTATTTTCCAACTTTTTCTGGCTGTCTGTCATGTGCCAACTCATCACATCCATGACAGACTTGAGGTAGTATTTGTGATGAGGTTGGGATGTGGGAGTACCTGCAACTTGACTTGTTTTCCTATCTCCCCACACATCTGCTCCATAGGAAACTGCCAAAAGGTGAAGCAAGGCCCAATATTCTCAGCACACCAAGCAAGATGGAGTAGCAAATGGATACAGTAGTAGCAGAGATCTACACAATCATCTTTATTTTGTATTATAGCCACTCAAATCCTGTTGCAAACTCCTTGCACAAAAGCTGTAGATGTGTCAAGTTGACATTGGTGATCTGCTTCTGGATAAATTTTCTACAAGATCCAAATATGACTCCCAATGCTTTTGATGTACTCTTGGCAGAAATTGCTTCAGAAGGCTGCTTGAATAAATACATATCCAGTTCATCCAGTCCTTGCACTTGTATTGTTGCATGAGTACAAATGTTGATTGAGACCTGTGAGAAGTACTTAGAATAGTGGATACTATGAATTATCTTACCAATTCTATCAAATTTCTCTGGTATCTCAAAGGGCTCATATAGCTTGAAATGCCCCTGGTACAGCTTGGTCATCAGTAAAGTAATATTGTTAAAAAGCAAATGCATTGCTCCCAGTACAAAGCTTTTGCACCAGCAGATACCCTTTATCCTAACCATCTCTTGTTTGCAATTAATTCCATATTCCAGCCAGTGGCTTATAGCTTGCCAACTTTGCTGCAATTGCATGCTGACTTCTGTAAAATCTTTTTGCAGGAAGATGATATTCTTAGTGTTTATGTTTGGGTAATGATAATGTGTGTGAGTTATGGAGTAAGTCCCCTGGATCTCACACAATTCATAGCAATACAATCCATGTGCCCAGAAAAGCTGGCTATCTTGCTGATGGCTGGGGTATCTCCAATGCAGATAATAATATTTGCTTTCACATGATGGCCATTTACCGTTATCCCGCTGGAAAGCATACAAAATTCATCCAGCAATGAATACAGGTAGCTATCCAGATTGGATGGTAATATAGGCCCAGATATGTATGAGACTACCATAAGATCTTGGCTCTAATACTGTAAGACAGGTGGCAGATTCAAGTTGATGCAAATCAATGGCCAGCAGGATTTGTGGGTAGAGTACTTGATTAATGAGAGTCCATCAAGTGCCAAGGCCAAGGCATAGTCATACATACCTTCCAAATAGCCCTTGCTTCTTAGCTGTTTGTTATGCTTGCTATCCAATATATTTAATATGTTTGTGCTTGGTTGATTCTGAGTGCAGTACTTGATAGCTTCACAATATTTGTTGGACTGCACAAGCTTATTTATACAGGGCATTACCAGAATATATCCAGAAGTACCTCTACACCACCTCAGTAGTACTTTATAGCTTCACAATATTTGTCCAACTGCATGAGCATTGTTAGATGTGGTATTACTTAAACATCTCCAAAGAGTGAACAATGATTCCTCCTATGGTGGTAGATACAGGGCAAGTTGATCACCTTGCAATGGTAGTATTTTCTGATATGAATGCCATGCAACTGTTAGCATATGCTGATATTGGCATGGCGTAGTGGGGTCAGGGTGACACCCACTAACAGATGAGCTCATTCTCATGTTTTCTACTTCCCTATTTTTCTATTACCCTTATTTTATTTTTATCCCATTTATCTTATCTGATCAGTACTATCCCATAAGCCAGCTAATTATGACACCTGCTTACTTTATTGCAAAGGCAATACCTCTCTTTATGTAAGATCACTAGTTGTAAGTGCTTCTATATCAGGCAAGCACCTGCGCCAGTTTACACGTCTCATTATTAAGCCATGTCACCACTCCTACCATTAAACACTCCATATAAGGTATCCCTATGTTACACAGGTATTAGAATACTAATCCTGGATGAATTGGATGTATAGAGCTACTTAGAACCTTCTGGCATCTACTTAGAACACTGTTGGCTCATTTGGATGTCATTAAGATTTCTAGTGATCTTTAGAATCTTCTGGAACACCATGATTAGTAAGCACTTAGCTAGTGAGAAAAGTATAAAAGGGAGGGAATCCCTCAAAGATAAATCATAGACCCTTTTATCAATATACTAACAGGTGGACTAGCATGATTACTGATATCTGCTGCTACCAGAACATCCAATCCTACACCATAGGACACTCCCAGGAAGCTGTGCTGAAAGCCAACTGACCTTGGACACACTACTTGGGAGGAATACTCACAGTAGGTATCTTTTATTCTATTTGGTTCTTTCTCAACCATGTCCTTGTATAGGCAAAGATACTGTTTTGTCATAGTAGCTGTTGACCACAGCTGCATTCTTGTCAAGTCTCAGCTGGTGGAGTATACAGTGGTATTGACTTTGGAGGCTTCAGTACATTGTCATCCCATGGAATGCTGAGCTCAGCACATACTTTTGTCAAGATGCCAACTAATTTGGGAATTATAGCTCAATAGTTCTCCCTCAACAAACTTGTGGCTTTGTTCCCCTTCACTTTAGAGTAGAGACAAGACTCATGTATTCCTAGCAAGCTTTTGCCAGGGGTTATTGCACCCAGTGAGCACCCTACCCTCAAAATAGTTGAGAAGTGCTGAACACATCTCTTTATTGAGCTCATACATCACCACAATGGTCTCTGGGCCATTTGTTGCTAGCTGCATGATGCTTAACCTTTTGTACAATGTGCAGGGTGAGTTGAATCCTGGAATGATTTTGGCAAGAAGTTGTGGTAAATCCCAAAAGTCCCCATTATTAATATAAGTGAAAGCAGTCCACTTCTCTAGCCACAACATCACATGATTCACCAGTAGATGGAATAATGGGCTTACTTGGCTCTATAAAATATCCTTGGCAATTTTTATCACCGCTATTATCTCATTGCATATTGGGACTTTTCTGGGCTTATACAGGGTACTGTTGTTGTGGGAGATAGGCTCACAATCTATCAATGAGCCATCACTCAGTGTGCCATATTCCAAAGGCTGAGATGAGCCTAAAGGTGTCACAAGCACCACTGGCTCCGTTTTCACAGGGTGACAAGTATGGCTAGGTGCCATTATAGAAGTATCAAGCATCTGGCAAGATATTGTTGATACAGTAGTGAATGATGAATCTATAGATATGTCTTATGTGGCAAACACTGGCTGTGATCTGTGTACCACTTCCAATGCTGCCAGCATGCTTCATTGCTGAGAGGCTTGTTACAATAGCCACATAGTATATTTTCTCTTTGCTTATGGTATTGAATTAAAATAGTCTTCTCAATGGAGCAAACAGCTTAATACACAGCAATGTAACACTATCATCATACTGCTTAGCACTATTCATCTGATTTTAGGATAGTCCTGTATTTGAGACATTGCACCTACATGAGTGTAAGATTCAATGATGACCAGCCATAGTGAGCATTATAGATAAAGTTGTAGCACCACATACATATGTATATGTAAACTATTTCCCCTTTGGTTTGACACATTTCCTCATATATACATAATCAAATATCATTGAAGATCTGTGAAGCCATCAAGTGCAATATTGAAAAGCTGGCTATAACTCAAGAGGCCATAAGATGTCTAGCATGCCATCACCTTGGGTGCTGACATAACATGGGACCATAAGTAACTCAAGGCCAAGTAGAATGTGCTGGATCTGTTGCATAAGCATTATTGTGAATCCAAATAAGCAAATTGTCTGTGGACCAGTCTTGGTATGCTAAGAAGTATCTCAAGAATAGTAGAAACTATCAAAGGCAAAAGTGCAAGGTTGCCATGGCTAAAAGCAAGCACCCTCCTCATCACCCATCACAAGCAGGACCAAAAGCTCTAAATAAGTATCAAAGGAGCATCAAGCATCTGGAAGCGTGCAAATATATGATAAGCAGGTAGACATGGCAGCACCAGTGCAACATTTATCACAGAAAAAGCATTGTGCCATTCTAGAAGCACTCAGTCAAAGTGGTAGCAAAGCACCTGGCGGTGATAAAAGCTGGCAGCTTCCTCAGGAGCCTGGCATAATCAGAGCTGAAAGCTCAAAACAAGTGGCAAAGAAGCACCAGCTTGCTAGAAAAGTGCTGGTAAGGGGTAACTAGGCAGAAATGGATGCACTAGTGCAGCATTTACAAAAAAAATTGCTCAAAGCAAGAGCCCTATGAAAAATCATTGTTTTGATCCCATCAGAAGGCCTTCACATATTCTAAGTGCCGTGACTAAGAAGTATTGATCTCATCAAGACTCTGTGCAAAGACTGTTGTATAATAATTGCACCCAAGATATCACAAAAAACTTTGTCAAGATTTTTTATCATAACAATACAAAAGTGGCTTTTGATTTGTTCTCTGCTAATTTTCTCACTCTCTGATCCCAGACACTCTTTCACCTCCTATTTGTGTGTGCATTGCCTCTTTTTTACACTCCTGGCCCAACCCCACACTCAACAGTTAAACTCATTAAAATCCAGCACTCAATAAGTATTTCTGCTGTAACACTCCTGTTCCATGACTTTGGCAGGAACCTTACAGCTTTATGCCAGTGTTCATTCACTGATTCCCATACATCCTGGTCATCAGCCAGCACTGCAAGGTCTAGCTTCTCATCAGTCAGTATTTCCAATAAGTCCTTGCAATACTCAAGTGTGTTTTCTTGAGCGCTACTCTGGAAGAAGTACTGCAACCTCCTGATATGCCTATTGATGTTCCAAAATTCCACAAAGCATTGTGATAACCTTTTAAGTTCTTAAAATTGTTACTTTGTGTGGCAGCGGGATCTCCCCTCTGTCAACAATAGAGGATGTGGAGGCTGCGGTAGACAAATTGCCTTTTGCAGCAAACTCACCTACCTGACTGGAGTGTAGCTCCACTGGCTGTGCTTCCAACACTTGTGAAAACAGCTGTTTCCTTGTTGGTATTTCTTCCTGGCTATGATGGGATTCAGTCAGTACCTGGCTTATGGCTTTAATTGGCAAGAGCTGCAGCTTTTCTCTCATGATTCCCTCTTTCTGGCTTGGTTAAACCTCTTCCCCTTTACCTTTTCCTTTATCACTGCTACTTTGTCTGAGAACTTCATGCTGCACTAATGCACTGATTTTGGCCTGCTTGTCCCTTGCTGCTACTCTGCAGGCAACCTGATGCTTCTTTCCCAATTATTTTGAGCTCTCAGTCCATGCTGTGATAGGCTCCCAAGATAGATACTTGTTTATATCACTGCCAGGTACTTCACTTCCACTATGAATGAGTGCTTCTTGAGTGGAACTACACTTTTTTCTGGGTAAATGTTATGCTGATGCATCTGAGCCTGCCTGCTTCTCCCTTATTGGCAGTCTCTAGCTACCTGATGCCTCTTTGAAGCCTGCTTAGAGCTTTTGGCCCAGTTTGTAATGGCTCTTGAGGAGGCTGCTGGTTTTTAGCCATTGTGCCATTGTTCTTCTGCATATGATGGTTTCAGCTACTCTTGTAATACTTTCTTAGTATACCAGTGCTGGCCCAAAAACCATTTGCTTGTCAGAATACAGGACAATGCTCCTGGAACAAGTCTAGTGCGTTCTACTTGGCCTTAGGTTGCTGATAGTCCCATGGTATGCCAGCCTTAAGGTGTTAGTGTGCTAGACTACTAAAAGCCTCTTGAATATTAGTTCACTCTTCATATTTGCACTCAATGGCTTCATGGATCTTCAATCGACTTGTTTTTTTGGATAGTGCCACATTGAGCCATGAGTGCCAAATGATGCCATAGTATGCCAGAGAGGCCAAGTGAAACTATACTTGGCCACAGAGTGTGAAACATAGCTCTGCATCTTCATGCAAAGCAGCCCCTGTGTTTCACCTATAATGCAGGAGAATATCCATTTTTTGGCTTTTTTTTGTAGATCAATGTTGTGCTGGATGTATAGAAGCACAGAAGAGCTGAAGACTTGCATCAGGTACTCAATACCCATGGCACTCTGAATGTAGCTCCTGTGGCTTGTCACATGTCACCAAGATGTGTGGCACTATCTTGGTACACTGGTACTCTCTGGTACTATATTTAATTATTAGCCCTAAAGTAAGATCTATACAAAGCACTTATAGTGCCAGACAGCACCAATGGACCAAGATAGTGCCATGAAATTTTGTGACATGTACAAGCCACAGGAGCTAGACTCAGAGTGCCATGGATATTGAGTACCAGATGTATGTCTTCAATCCTTTTGTGCTCTTACACATCCTGCACAACATTGACCTAAAAAAAAAGGTCAAAAAATAGATTTTCTCCAACACAATGGGTGAAACACAGGGGCGGCTTTGCATGAAGGTGCAGAGCTATATTTCACACTCTGTGGGCAAGTGTAGGTTCACTTAGCCTCCCTGGCACACTCTGGCATCATTTGGCACTCATGGCTCAATGTGGCACTATCCAACAAAGCAAGTCTAATGTCTTTTGACTTTAGGCTGTAGTATAAACATTACGGTTCTCCCTCCCATGCTAGGATAGGTTATTCTGTGGGATTTATCTTGTGGCAATGTTGTTGTGCTTCAAAGACTGTATGATGTTCCTCTGCTGTTACATTGGGAAATGGCTCAATTCTTGGCTGTGACATTGAACTACTTGAGTTCCTTCTTTGCATCAAAGATACTACTTTCTCAACCTGGGATATTGACTGCTCTACTCCTTTGATCCACGTATCCTATTTATAGACTGTTTCCTGATTTATATGAGTCATTGCATTTATCATATTAGCCACTGCAACTAACTTGCCTTATTGTTATGATCTGCCGCTTGAATGTTTAAGTTAGATCCATTTTTAGTCATATCAATTAGTAATATTTTTAGGTTATGAGTATGTTGGTATTATCTATCAAATTAGTAGCAGTAGTCAGTGAATGAATTGACAGATCCTTATCAGACAGAAATAGATAAATTAGGTAGGATCTCATTAGGTGATGATGATGCAATCAAATGAGTCATCAGCCACAGCCTACATTAGGAAATACAATTAGTCAGCAATTGATCTGGCTAAATGTATTTAAGAAGCTGCTGGAATCTCAATAAAGAACATTTTAAGTTTTAATGAATACAATACCAGCTAAACTCCCTATTCCTCTACAACTCTTATACCAAGACTTATAACATTGGTAGCAGCAATAACCAGAAGCATCCCTCCTGAAGAAAGAAGAAGCCTCCCTCATGATGTCCAAAAATCAAGAATGGAAGAATGCTATGCAACAAATCCTGGCCCAGCAGCAACAGTTACTCCAGATCCTTAGCTAACAGCAACAAGGAATGACTACCATGGCCCAAAGCCAGCAAAACCCTGTCAAGAGCAACTTTAGTGTAAAGGTCAACCGGTAACATGGTAGAGTCAATAAAAACCTGGGAACCTGGCTCTTCCAGATTGAAGAAGCTTTCAAGGCTAATGAAATTGCTCCAGAAAGCAAGTTACATTATGCAGCCTCTTACCTAGCAGATGCAGCTTTACAGTGGTACCACAACAAGATCAGGTCAGCCACCATGATGGGATACTCTACAATCTCTACCCGGGATGAGTTTGTGTTGGAAATTCAGGATGCCTTTGAGCCCCCACACCAATAGACACTACTAAGAAGAAAGTTGAAGACGCTCAGACAGAAAGGAATGGTCCATGAGTACATCGGTGAATATAGATGTCTACTTGGACAAATTGAAAGAATGGACCCTCTGGATCAAGTTGAATACTTCATTGATGGGTTGAACAAAAGAACTTGTAAGGAAGTGAATTATCACAGACCTCAGACTATTGAAGACGCCATCAAGATTGCCATTGACTATGACTCAGCTATACATGGAGTTGTGAAGCCCACAATGACTAATCAGAGAGGCTACAATCATTATGAAAGAAGACAATCAGATGCAGTGCCAATGGAAATAGACACTATGCAGAAGAGTCATACCTCAGAAGAATGTAAGAAGAAAGAACTTTACTTCAATTGCCACCAGCAGGGACATATTGCAAAGTACTGCCCTCAGAGAAGAAATGGACACCAGCCATCAAGAGCCTTTAACCATATTGAGGCTATGGAGCATAGTAACATGGAGGATGAGCTTGAAGAAAACTCAAATCTCACCTTCCATATAACAGAAGAATACCTATCCCAGATAACCTCAAACTCAGGAAAGCTATTATACTTGAATGGAGTAATCAATGAAGTACCTGCCAACATGATGATTGACTCAGGAGCATGTTGAAATATTGGACTATTTGGTATCATTCAGCAGCTAAAAATTTACTTAACAATTCTAGGCTAGTCTTAGTCACTGTAGGACTCATTTACTGCCTTAACTTTGCCACTTTCTCCAGATATATGATCTTATGATTATTCCCCTATAGTCAGGATCAAATTAGCACTATTACCCAAACATTATGTAATAACCCTGAAACTGTTACAGAATGCTCCTGAATATTGAGAAGCCCTCCCTACTTAGTGTTGCAGCTGTATTACTTCTACAAAGGTATAAATACTGAGCTTCTTTATGAATAAACAACAGTTCAACTATTATCACTATTTCTTGATAAGTTCCTTATATCCAAATCACTTTTTAAAATTGCAACAGGTTATGAGCCCCAATTGCCTTAATCTATTCTAAAGATGACTTCTACCAGCAAATAAAGCAATACCAACATCTTCCCTGTAAAGGAGAGGTTTGATGGGAAGAACTACAGACTTTGGAGAATCAAGATGCAGATCCACCTTGAGGAAAGAAAGCTTTGGAACATAGTAACAGGAAAGGAAGTTGAGCCCAAAGGAACAGCAGAAGATGTGGAGAAGTTTCAAGAGAAGGAGAGAAAGGCCTTCAATGCAATATGCATCAATGTGCAAGACTCCTTCATTGGACAAATCCATGCCTCAAATACTGCCAAAGCAGCATGGGAATCCTTAGAGAAGATCTTTAGAGCAAAGTCAGTATCAAGCAAGCTTTATTTGAAACAAAAGTTCTTCAACATGAGAAAAAAGCCAGATGATGACATGCTACAACTCATTACCAGAATGGAGACACTTGCAGAAGAACTTTACAGTATTAATGCTGGTGTAGATGATGAAGAAAAGATACTCTGTCTGCTTTGCAGCCTACCAGACAAGTATGAGCCACTCATACTTTCTTTTGAAAGCAGAGAAGACAACTTGACTTTAGACTATGTCAAAGGAAGACTTCTCCATGAAGAACTCAGACGTAATGATCAAGCAGAGAAAATTGAAGATAATGCTTTATTCAGTTCAGAAAGGCATACAGAAAAGAAGGGAAAGCAACAAAACCAAAGAAAACATGGCTGCTGTACCTACTGTAAGAAGCCAGGACACTGGGCAAGAGAATGCAAGAAGAAACAAGCAGACAAAAAACAGAAACTAGAGCAGGCAAACCATATAACTACTGATGAACAGTTATTTGTCTGTTACAAGTCTTGGTATAAGAGTTGTAGAGGAATAGGGAGTTTAGCTAGTATTGTATTCACTAAAACTTGAACTGATTTTTATTGAGGTTCCAGCAGCTCCTTATATACATTTTGCCAGATCAATTGCTGACTAATTGTATTTCCTAATGTAGGTTGTGGCTGATGACTCATTTGATTGCATCATCATCACCCAATAAGATCCTACTTAATATATCTATTTCTGTCTGATAAGGATCTGCTGATTCATTTGCTGACTAATGCTACTGATTTCATAGATAATACTGATGTACTGATAACCTAAACATATACTAACTGATTTGACTAAAAACTGATCTAACTTAAACATTCAAGCGGCAGATCATAACATTCTCCCCTACTAAAGTTGAGAGGGTTCTCCTGAATCTCTTTTCTTCTGATACCAATATCTTGATGGTTCAGTATTATCAGCAAGTCTTGCAAGCTTGAGTCTGTCCCTATGCACTAAGTCTTCCCGGATATTGCCTTGTTTGTCCACCAGTTGGTAAGTTGCAAATGGACATTCTCTGATGATCTTGAATGGTCCTGTCCATTGTGGCTCAAACTTCTTCCGAGTGTTGTTTCTTAGCAATACAAAGTTCCCAACTGTCAATGCTTCTGGTGCTATAGTCTTATCAAATCTCTGCTTCATCTTTTCTGCACTTTGAGATACTTTGGTCTGTGCCTCTTGACGTCTTTGTTCCAGTTGCTGGTGTCTACTTGGCTGACTAAGTTCATCTTCTAAGGCATCTGTAAGCTTGGGTTGTGTGAGATCTCCTGGAATCCTAGGTTCACATCCATAAACTAAGTAAAATGGTGATTGCTGGGTGGTGTTGTGTACTCTGACTCTGCATGCAAAGAGTGCTTGGTCTATATACTCATCCCATCTACTGACAACTCCATTTGCATACTTAGTCAGCATTTTTCCAAATAATCCATTAAACCGCTCAGTGACTCCATTAGTTCTGGGGTGGTATGCCGAGGTTTTCAAGTGTCTGATCTGCTGCATTTCCAGGTAAGCCTCTAATGTCTTTGCCATAAAGTTTGCACCTCTATCGGATAAGATCTCCACAGGGCATCCAAACTTCATCAGGATCTCATGGTAAATGAAACTTGCAACTTCTTGTTCACTGGCTATTGGTACAGCTTTAGCAACTGGCCATTTAGTGGCATGGTCAATTGCTACTAGGATCCAACGGTTGCATTTCCTGGTAGTTGGCAGTCTTCCAATAAAGTCAATTCCCCATCTCTCAAATGGTCTTACAGGCTCCAAAGGGAAGAGTTCGGCAATTCTTTGTGGCTGGCCTTGATTGATTTGGCAGTTTGGGCATGTTTTTACTAGCTTCTCAATGTCTTGTTTCATTCTGGGCCACCATGCTCTGGCTTTTACAAGGCTATAGGTTCCTTCAATCCCAAGATGTCCATATCCATTGTGTAGCTTATGTATTAAATCCAGGCGAGCAACATAAGGACAATAGGCAATAGGGCTTCCATCAACAATTCGGTAGAGTGTTTCATTCTGTACAACAAATTTGCTGGCCTCATCACGGATTATCTTCTTGATATCTTCATCCACCTCATTAGGAATGGCTTGGTCCTCCAAGTACTTTGGTAATAGGCTAGGCCAATCTGATTCATGCACCAAGTTGAGTTGTGCAACTTGATCTAATCTTGATAAGGCATCAGCAACCGTGTTGTTTTTTCCAGGGCAGTAGACAATCTCCAGGTCAAATTGCTGAATGTATTCACTCCATCTTGTCATTCTTCTAGAGAGTACCTTCTGAGTAAATATATACTTGAGGGAGGCATGATCAGTCTTTACAGTGCATTTGACTCCTTCAATATAGCATCTCCATGTCTTCAAACAGTGTATTATAGCAAGCATCTCCTTCTCATGAACTGGATAGTTTTGTTCTGCTGAGTTCAGTTTCTTGGATTCAAAGGCAACAGGGTAGTCCTTTCCCTCGTGTTCTTGGCTCAGCACTCCACCAATTGCATAATCTGAAGCATCTGTGCACAGAGTGAACTCTTTTCTGAAGTCTGGTATTCTTAAGCTTGGCAGCTTAGCAAGTTCATTCTTTAGTGTCTGGAAGGCAGTCTCACAAGCTATGTCCCACTTGTAGGTATTGTCTTTCTTGAGGATATCAGTTAAAGGGGCTGCAATACTTGCAAATGACTTGACAAATCTCCGATAATAGGAAACCATTCCAAGGAAGGATCTGAGTTCTGATATGCTATGGGGCTGCTTCAAATTCTTGATTACTTCAACCTTCTTGGGGTCTAAGGTTACTCCTGTGCTAGTCACTATGTGTCCCAGATATTCTACGTGTTCCTTGAAGAATTCACACTTGGCTAGCTTGCCGTATAGCTTGTTCTCTCTTAGTTTCTTCAAGACCTTTTCAATGTGCACCATGTGATCCTTTTCTGTCTTGCTGTATATCAATATGTCATCCAGGTAGATTATCACAAACTTGTCTAAGTACTCCTGAAAGACAGTCTGCATCAGCGTCATGAATGTTGCAGGGGCATTAGTGAGGCCAAAACTCATGACTAAGTACTCGTAATGTCCATATCTGGTCCTGAATGCTGTCTTAGGGATATCTTCTGGTTTCACCCTAATCTGGTTGTATCCTGACATGAGGTCGATCTTGCTGAAAATAGTGGCTCCATTAAGTTGGTCCAAAAGCTCATCAATCCGAGGTATGGGGTACTTATTCTTGACGGTAACTGAGTTCAGGGCTCTGTAGTCAATGCACATCCTAAGTGTTCCATCCTTCTTTTTCACAAAAAGCACTGGTGCTCCCCAAGGTGACTTGCTGGGCCTGATGTATCCTTGCTCCAATAGCTGATCAATTTGTTTCTTCATTTCCTCCAATTCCAATGGACTCATTCTGTAAGGTGTCTTGCTCACTGGAGGGCTATCTCCTGTGTCAATGGCATGATTCACGTCTCTGACTGGTGGTAGGCTTACAAGCTCATCTGGAAACACGTCTGAATATTTCTTCAAGAGAGTCTGGACCTGCTGGGGTGCTGGGATAGAGGAATCCTCCTGTAATACCGCCATGAGGAACATCTGGGTACCTTTTCTAAGTGCTCTACAGAACTGGGTCTTGCTAAGTTCACTTGTCTCACACACACTGGAATTGACCAAGTTGAAATCCAGCCTGGCAGGTAATAGCTCATAGGTCTTGTTGTCTTTTTGGATCTGAGTAGCATGGGTTCTCCAGTTGATTGATGGATTACGACAAAATAGCCAGGTTTTCCCAAGTACAAGGTCAGACTTGCAGTTCCCAAATATATAAGCCTGTAGGTCTTCTTCATAGTCATTGATCTTCATTCTTACTGGCTGGGTAATACGGTTGATTATGTGGGAGTTCCCATCAGCTGTGGAGACTGAAGTTGATTTGGTAGGTTCCGAGTTGATTCCAGCTTTCAAAGCAAATTGCTCTGACATGTACTCATGCGATGCTCCTGAGTCAATCATGATCTTGGCAGGTACTCCATTGATTGCTCCATTCAGGTACAATAACTTCCCTGAGTTTGAAGTCATTTGGGACAAGTACTCTTCTGTCATATGGAAGGTGAGTTCCGAGTCTTCTTCAAGCTCATCTTCCACATTACTGTGTTCATGGGACTCAATATGGTTGAAGGTTCTTGTTGGCTGGTGTCCATTTCTTCTCTGAGGGCAGTACTTTGCAATATGTCCCTGCTGGTGGCAATTGAAGCAAAGTCCTCTCTTCTTGCATTCTTCTGAGGAGGGATTCTTCTGCATAGCGTCTATTTCCATTGGTACTGCTTCTGATTGTCTTCTTTCATAATGATTATAGCCTTTCTGACTAGTCACTGTAGGCTTCCCAACTCCAAACATAGCTGAGTCATAGTCAATGGCAATCTTGATGGCTTCTTCAATAGTCTGAGGTCTTCGGTAATTGACTTCCTTGCGAGTTCTTTCTTTCAACCCATCAATAAAGTATTCAACTTGATCCAAGGGGTCCATTCTTTCAATTTGTCCAAGTAGACATCTGTACTCATAGATGTATTCTTGCACCATTCCTTTCTGTCTGAGTGTCTTTAACTTCCTTCTTAGTAGTGTCTGCTGGTGTGGAGGTTCAAAAGCATCCTGAATTTCCGACACAAACTCATCCCAGGTAGAGATTGTAGAGCATCCCATCATAGTAGCTGACCTGATCTTGTTGTGGTACCACTGTAAAGCTGCATCTGCCAGGTAAGAAGCTGCATAATGCAACTTGCTCTCTGGAGCAATTCCTTTAGCTTTAAAAGCTTCTTCAATCTGAAAGAGCCAAGTTCCCAGGTTTTCATTGACTCTGCCATGGTAGCGGTTGACCTTCACACTAAAGTTGCTCTTGACAGGGCTTTGCTGGCTCTGAGCCATGGTAGTCATTCCTTGTTGCTGTTGGCTGAGGATCTGGAGTAGCTGTTGCTGTTGGGCCAGGATTTGCTGCATGGCATTCTTCCATTCTTGATTGTCCGACATCTTGAGGGTGGTTTCTTCTTTCTTCAGGAGGGAGGTTTCTGGTTATCGCTGCTACCAATGTTACAAGTCTTGGTATAAGAGTTGTAGAGGAATAGGGAGTTTAGCTAGTATTGTATTCACTAAAACTTGAACTGATTTTTATTGAGGTTCCAGCAGCTCCTTATATACATTTTGCCAGATCAATTGCTGACTAATTGTATTTCCTAATGTAGGTTGTGGCTGATGACTCATTTGATTGCATCATCATCACCCAATAAGATCCTACTTAATATATCTATTTCTGTCTGATAAGGATCTGCTGATTCATTTGCTGACTAATGCTACTGATTTCATAGATAATACTGATGTACTGATAACCTAAACATATACTAACTGATTTGACTAAAAACTGATCTAACTTAAACATTCAAGCGGCAGATCATAACATGTCACTGTACAAGAGAGTGCAAGTAACTAAAGTAATGAATGGTATATTGACTCTGGAGCATCACAGCATATTTGTGGTATAAAGGATTGGTTTGGCAACTTAAAGACTATTCCTGTGAGAAAGGTTTATCTGGGAGATAACTCTGCATTGAAAGCTACCGCTAGTGGGTCTATACAACTAAATATGAGTGATAACTCAGGGGCAACAACAGCAAAACTGACTGACGTACTCTATGTACCTGGAATAGCTAAGAACCTACTCTCAGTCAGTAAAGCAACTACTCAGGGACTGAAATTTGTTTTTACTAAGCTGAGCTGCTCAATATTGAGTGAAAATGGACAAAAATTAGCTTTGGGAATCAGAGATCACAATATATACAAGTTACAAAGCAAGATCATTGTACCTGAGTATGTCAACATTGCTGAAACTGATGAAACCAACTGGGAGACGTGGCATAGGAGGCTAGGACACATAGGGGAACAGAAAATGAGCCAATTGGTGAAAAATCAGCTTGTTTTGGGCCTAAAATACTCAATTCCAATCAAATTGAATGTTTGTAAGGGATGTTCATATGGCAAACAAGCTAGGCAACGTTTCAAGAGCTCAGAAGGCATCAATACCACCGAAAAATTGGCTATTGTACACTCAGACATATGTGGCCCCATGAGAACACTGTCCTTTGGAGCCAAGAGATACTTTATGACGTTTATTGATGACAAGACAAGATATACATGGGTGTACTTCCTCAAAACAAAGAATGAAGCTTTAGAGACGTTTAAGCACTTCAAGAACATGGCAGAAACACAAACTGGGTGTAAATTGAAGGTACTACGAAGTGACAATGGAGGAGAATACTGCTCAAAGGAGTTTGCAAAATACTGCTTGTCTACTGGTATACTTCAACAGACCACAGTTCCTCATACTCCACAGCAAAATGGAGTAGCAGAACGTGCAAATAGAACAATAGTAGAGATGGGAAGATCTATGCTACATGATAAGGGAATGGACTACAAGTTTTGGGCTGAATCTGTTGCTACCGCTGTATACATCAAGAACAGATGCCCAACAACAGCACTACGTGATTCTACACCCTTTGAAGCATATACAGGCAAAAAACCAGATCTCCAGCACCTCAGGATCTTTGGCAGTAATGTTTTTTATCACATCCCTGACAAAAAACGCTCAAAGTTAGAGCCAAAGAGTAGAAAAGGGATCTTTCTTGGGTATTGTGAAGATACTAAAGGGTATAGAGTGTATGATGGCAAAATTCAGAAGCTGATCAAGAGCAGGGACGTTGTATTTGAGGAGAATTCAGATCAGAAAGCCACAGAAATCATTGGCCAGCTGCCTGATGATGCAATCAACACAAATGAAGAATATACATACCAAATCCAGCCAGAGATGGAAGATACTTCTACCAGTTCCAGATCAGAACAGATTATCCCAGTTAGGAGATCTACCAGAATAAGAAATGCCCCTGGATCCTGGTGGCAGACATCCAATGATCATGAAGAAGCTTATCTTGCCTTATGTGCCGAACCTCAGAATCTGGAACAGGCAATGCAAGGTCCAGATGCTACTAAGTGGCAACAAGCCATGCAGGAGGAGTACCAATCACTGATCAAGGCAAAAACGTGGGAACTGGTAGATTTACCAAATGGGAGAAAGCCAATAGGATGTAGATGGGTCTACAAGATCAAGATAACCTCAAATGGTGCCGTTGATAAGTACAAGGCTAGATTGGTAGCTAAAGGCTATTCCCAGATCCAGGGACTAGACTTTAAGGAAACATTTGCTCCGGTTGCCAAGTTTAACTCTATTAGGACAGTTCTAGCCCTGGCAGCTGTACACAGTCTAGATCTACACCAAATGGACGTCAAAACAGCCTTTCTAAATGGGGATTTGCAAGAAACTATATATATGGAGCAACCAGAAGGTTTTACCGATCCAAAAAGCCCCCATAAGGTGTGCAAACTTAGAAAACTGTTGTATGGGCTTAAGCAGGCACCCAGAGCATGGTATAACAAGATTGACACATATCTAGAGGAAATTGGGTTCTCTTGTAGCACTGCAGATCACAGTATATATGTAAAACAGCTCAAAAAGGGTGTGATCATCCTAGTTCTTTATGTGGACGACCTAATTATAGCTACAAGTGATCAAGAGGCACTTAAACAGACGAAATCAGATCTCTTCGGCAAGTTTGAGATGAAAGATCTTGGAAAATTGAGCTATTTTCTTGGAATTGAGGTCAAATTTGACATACCTACGCAAAAAACTGTGCTGAATCAGTCTAAGTACATCAGGGACATTCTTAGACGCTTCAAAATGGAAAATTGCAAGCCTGCAGCAACCCCTATGGTCAATAACCTGAAATTAAGCAAATCTCAGCCAGTTACAGATGAAAACGGCTCAAATATGGACCAAAACTTTCCCTATCAATCAATGGTCGGTAGCCTAATGTACTTGATGGTGTCTACACGTCCAGATATTGCAGTGGCAGTTGGAATAGTCAGTCAATTCATGCAGAATTATGGATCAGATCAAATTGCAGCAGTTAAGCGGATTTTCAGATATCTACAAGGTACCATATATATGGTACTGGAATACTCTGGAGCAGCTAATAGGCAAATATTTGATGGTCATAGCGATTCAGATTGGGGTAGAGATCTGATTGATAGATGCTCTACCACAGGCTATGTATTTCTTTATGCTGGTGCAGCTATTACTTGGAATTGCAAGAAACAACCAACTGTAGCACTATCTACAACTGAAGCCAAATATATGGCTGCATGTCAAGCTACTAAGGAGGCTATATGGCTACAAAAATTATTCAAAGACTTAGGTTTTAATTCAGGTGAACCAACATGTATTTACAAGGATAATCAAAGTTGTATTTCATTAGCTAGAAATCCTACTAATCATGCCAGAACTAAGCACATTGATATACAGCATCACTTTGTGAGGGAAGCTGTGGAAAATAACTTAGTAGAGCTGGTTTACTGCCCAACTAACAAAATGGTGGCAGACATATTGACAAAACCACTAGCTAGGCCACAGTTTGAGACCCTTAGAGAGAAATTGGGATTAAGAAATTATTTAGTTGAGGGGGAGTGTTGAAATATTGGACTATTTGGTATTATTCAGCAGCTAAAAATTTACTTAACAATTCTAGGCTAGTCTTAGTCACTGTAGGACTCATTTACTGCCTTAACTTTGCCACTTTCTCCAGATATATGATCTTATGATTATTCCCCTATAGTCAGGATCAAATTAGCACTATTACCCAAACATTATGTAATAACCCTGAAACTGTTACAGAATGCTCCTGAATATTGAGAAACCCTCCCTACTTAGTGTTGCAACTGTATTACTTCTACAAAGGTATAAATACTGAGCTTCTTTATGAATAAACAACAGTTCAACTATTATCACTATTTCTTGATAAGTTCCTTATATCCAAATCACTTCTTAAAATTGCAACAGAGCATTGCATGAGTACATGTCAGAGCAATTTGCTTTGAAAGCTGGAATCAACTTGGAACCCACCAAATCAGCATCAGTCCCAACAGCTGATGTGAACTCTCACTTAATCAACCATATTACGCAGCCAGTATGGTGAAGATCAATGAGTATGAAGAAGAGCTACAGGTCTATATATCTGGGAACTGCAAGTTTGACCTTGGGCTTGCGAAAACCTGGCTATTTTGTTGTAATCCATCAATCAACTGGAGAACCCATGCAACTCAGATCCAGAAGGACAACAAGACCTATGAGCTATTACCTGCCAGACTTGATTTCAACTTGGTTAATTCCAGTATGTGTGAGACAAGTGAGCTTATCAAGACCCAGTTCTGTTGAGCACTTAGAAAAGGTACCCAGATGTTCCTCATGGCGGTATTACAGGAGGATTCCTCTACCCAAGCACCCCAGCAGGTCCAGACTCTCATGAAGAAATATTCAGACGTGTTTCCAGATGAGCTTGTAAGCCTACCACCAGTCAGAGATGTGGATCATGCCATTGAAACAGGAGATAGCCCTCCAGTGAGTAAGACACCTTACAGAATGAGTCCATTGGAGTTGGAAGAGATGAAGAGACATATAGATCAGTTACTGCAGCAAGGATATATCAGACCTAGCAAGTCACCTTGGGGAGCACCAGTACTTTTTGTGAAGAAGAAGGATGGAACACTTAGGATGTGCATTGACTACAGAGCCCTCAACTCAGTTACCGTGAAGAATAAGTACTCTATACCTTGGATTGATGAGCTCTTGGACCAGCGCAATGGAGCCACCATATTCAGCAAGATTGACCTCATGTTAAAATACAACCAGA
>MCFE01000712.1:0-42839 GCA_002104905.1 Basidiobolus meristosporus CBS 931.73
ATTTCCACCTAAATATTCATCTAACTTAGTCACTTAGATCATCACCTTCAAATCCTAGAGAATACTGACCAAATTCCTTGTTGGGATTTACTTAGGATATTTACCCAGAACATGAGAATTCTCAAAGTTGTCCAAACAGCCCCAAACTTTGCACACATGCTCATGGGACCTCCCTTAACCTATTCTACGAATTTGTAATGCCAAGACCCGGTAAAAGTATAAATACTACTTTTACATTCAATAAATCATTAAGTGAAAACCACATAGTCTACTTGTTCTCCCAATCACTTCCAATATCTCCAAGACTCTTACAACAGGTTATGAGCCCCAAGCTGTCACTCTCTGCAATGTCTACTACTGATATTACTGGAATTATTCCCTCTGCTGAAAAGTTGGATAGATCTAACTACCTAGTGTGGAAGGTGAAGATGAAGATGCTGCTACAAGAAAGAGGCCTTTGGGATATTTTCATGGGAGAAGAATGCCCTTCTAAAAACGTGGGAGAGGAAGCCTTAAAGTACCAGAAGAAAGAACAAAGTGCCTTTAACTGCATTTGCCTTAATATCAAGGACAAATTGCTGATTCAATGCTCAAGAGCAAAAATGGCAAAGAATGCCTGGAAAGCATTGGAAGACACCTACCAGTCATGTTCAACTGCCAAGAAGATGTATCTGAGACAAAAATTCTTTACTACAAAGATGCTGCCAGGAGAAGAGATGAAAAATCTAATCAACAGAATTACCCTGCTGGTAGATGAGATGGAATTTGTGGGCATACCAACTACTGATGAGGACGCAATATTTACAATCCTGAATAGCCTGATAGACAAGTTTCAGGGCCTTGTATCAGCCCTAGAGTCCAGAACTGAAGATTTGACCTTAAATTACGTATATGGAAGGCTCCTGGATGAAGAATTATGAAAATCAAGCGCCAATAAGAAGGAAGAAGAAGATGCTTTAATAAGCAATGATAACCAACAAAGGAGGTACCCAAGACCCTACAAAGGCAACAGCAACCTGTTTTGTAACTACTGCAAAAGGAAAGGACACACATCAGACTGGTGTCTCAAAAAGAAAGATAATCAGCAAAAGAAGCCTGAATATGGAAGTGCTGCAACAACTGAAGATAGACTATGCATATCTGCACTAAATATGACCACAAACAAGGATTCTCAGGCATGGTATATTGACTCTGGAGCATCTCAGCACTTTACACACCAAATAGAACTTTTTACCCAATATCAAGAAATTCCAATTAAGAAGGTTTTCATGGGTGACAATAGAACACTTGATGCAGTGGGAGAAGGAACTATCCATGTAAACCTAAGAAGCTGTGAAGGAAGCCATACACTGACCTTTAAAGCAGTACTCTATGTACCAGAAATAGCCAAGAACCTACTATTTGTAAGCAAGGCCACTGCAGTAGGACTCAGTTTCAGTTTTGACAATTCAGGATGCAAGATCACTGATCAAAATGGTGCCCATATTGCTTTGGGTATCAGAGATTGGAACCTATAGAAGTTGACTTATATTCCATCATATCTGGAAGCCAATTTAAGTAACTTAAATGAAGAAACACCAATGCTTGGCACAGGATGTTTAGGCACATCAATTTTGATTATTTGCACAAAATGATCAAAGATCAACTAATTTCTGGAGTGAAAATTGATCCCCCAGCCAATTTGGAGCACTGTGACGCCTGCATATATGGGAAACAAGTCAGACAACCGTTTGAGAGCTCTGGGTTGATCAAAACTAAGAAAATATTAGATCTAATTCACTCAGATCTGTGTGGACCTATGCAAAATTTATCCTTAGGCGGGATGAAGTATTTAATCACTTTTATTGATGATTATACAAGATACACATGGGTCTACTTCATGGAGAGAAAGGAAGAAGCTCTGTCTAAGTTCAGGGAGTTTAAAGCCATGGTGGAGAGAGAAACTGGTGAAAAAATCAAGAAAATATGCTCTGACAATGGAGGAGAATATACCTCAAAACTCTTCATCCACTTCTGCAAAAGTCATGGGATAAAGCAAGAGACTACTGTACCATACTTCCCACAGCAAAATGGAGTAGCAGAACATGCTAAAAGATCAATAATTGATATGGTAAGATCTATGATCCATGATCAAAAATTATCCTATGATTTTTGGGCAGTGTGGTGGTGTAGAGGTACTCCTGGGAGAAGCTACACAACTCAAGGTGTGTGAGGTGTCTGATGGGTGCAATAACCTCTGTGTCTAAACTGCTGGTGTCTTTGTCAATATGTCACTATGGTAAGAGCTCCTGCTTCTCTAGCTTCCTAGGTGCTCCAAGTGTCTCCAAAGGCCTCTGTGTGTCTTGTGCACTACCCTAAAAAGCTCCTTGATGGCAGGTCTGAGATGTACTGTTGAAGGCAGGTGCAGTGATCAACTGCTAATCAATAAGGTAGAAGTGTTACTGATAGAAGGGATGATTTATTGATGAGGGATTGCTTTCCCTTAAATACTTTTCCTGATTGCCAAGTGATTACTAATGACAAGGTTCTAGAAGATTCTAGGTATCAGTGGAATTCTTGATGACATCACTATAAGCTAAAAATATGCCAAGAATGTCCTGGAAGGTTCTAAAAGGCACAGCACTCTCAACCAATCAGGAATCAGTAGTCTGAAACCTGTGCAACATAGAAATACCATATATGGTATTGAAATGGTAGGGATGGTAACACAGACCTAGGTCATGTGTCACGGGTACTGACGTGGGTACTTGCCTTATATAGAAACATCTACTGATCACAAAGCTGATTAACATCTGGGATAACTAATGCTAATAACTAATCAGGGTAAACATCATAAGGGGATAATACTGATAATATGGGCAAAGGAAGAATGGGATAATACTGATAAGATAAAATATGGATAAGTATATCATAATGACTATATGAATAAACTTGTCTGTGGGAGGTATGTTTACCCTACCACAGCGGAATCAGTTGCCACTGCTGTATACCTTGAAAATAGGAGTTATAACAGAATACTTTGTGATTCTACTCCATTTGAAGCATGGTGTGGATACAGAACAAGTGCAGAACATCTAAGAATATTTGGGTGTACAGCATATGCCAAAAAACTGGCCAGAAATCAGTCAAAATTTGAGCCAATAAGTGTAAAATGCATATTTTTGGGCTATTGCTATGAGAGTAAGGCATACAGACTCTACAATGCCAAAGCAAAGAAGCTGATCAAGTCCAGGGATGTGTTGTTTGATGAAAATTCAAAATGTTCACAAAAAATGACATCAGATGATGACAAAAATTTGATCCCAAGTCCACCAATTGTCAGTATTGAACCAGAGCAAAATAATGAAAAAATTTTCTCTCCAGAGGACTCTACAACCATGTTTCAGCCAGAACCAGTGCCCAGGAATATCCCAGAAGTGATCATTCCAGTATCAAATGCCCGGAGATCCAATCAGACAAGAAATAGCCCAAATTACTATATTAATGAGGGTACAAACTTAGCCTATGCCTATTCAGTCCATATTGATGAACCCCAGACTGTAAAAGAGGCCCTAAATAGCGCTCAGACAAATTTTTGGAGATCTGCAATGACTGAGGAATATCAGGCCCTGATGGAAAATCAAACTTGGGACTTAGTCAAATTACCAATCAACCAAAAATCAACCAAAAATCAATTGGATGCAGATGGGTCTTCAAGACAAAATACAAGGCTGATGGTACAATTGAAAGATACAAAGCAAGACTTGTAGCCAAAGGATACTCTCCAACAAAAGGACTTGACTATACTGAGACCTTTGCACCGGTAACCAAGTTTAATGCCATCAGATTATTATTGGCTATTGCAGCCAAATATAAGTTTTTTATTCATCAAATGGATGTAAAAACTGCATTTTTGAATGGAGAACTTGATGGGGATGTGTATATGGACCAGCCTGATGGATTTGTTGACCAAGACAACCCCCATCTGGTCTGCAAGCTTAAAAAGGCACTCTATGGTCTCAAACAATCACCAAGAACCTGGAATTGCAAGATAGATTCTTATTTGGAATCTTTGAGTTTCAAAAGAAGTAATGCTGACTATAGTATATACTGTAAGCCAGATAGAACAAATCCAGTTCTATTAGCTCTATATGTGGATGATCTTATTATAGCCACCAATAACCTAGAAACACTGGAAGAGACTAAATCCAGCCTATCTAAGGAGTTCAAGATGTCCCATCTAGGAGAACTTAGTTACTACTTAGGGATTGAGTTCTCCATAGACAGAAGTACCCAGACTATCACCCTAAGCCAATCCAAGTATATCCAAGATATAATAGAGAAGTACAAAATGGATGACTGTAAACCAGCAGCTACCCCAATGGAGACAAACCTTAACTTGGTCAAAACTCAACCAAATCAAGAGAGCTTGGTGCCATCTGAAAGCCCTGACTTTCCTTATCAATCCATGGTCTGCAGTCTAATGTATATTATGCTTGGAACACATCCAGAGATCTCATATTCAGTGGGAGTTGTCAGCCAACATAATCAGAACTATGGATCTGATCATATTACAGCAGTTAAGCGGATTATTAGATACCTAAAAGAAACTGCTGATATCTGCTTAAGATATACTTGTAAGGATTCAGAACAGGATCTTGTGGGATACTCTGATGCTGATTAGGGACATAATTTGGAAGACAGAAGATCCACCACAGGATACACCTTTCTTTACTGTAAAGGTGCAATATCATGGAATTCATGAAAGTAACCAACCATAGCACTTTCCACCACAGAGGCAGAGTATATGGCAGCTTGTGAAGCTACAAAAGAAGCAATGTGGTTGAGAAAGCTGTTTACAGATTTAGGCCTATGTCAAAAAACGCCTATTACTTTATTTCAAGATAATCAAGGATGTATACAATTAGGTAGAAATCCAACTTTTCATGCTAGAACCAAGCACATAGATATTAGACATCATTTCATATGTGAAGCTATAGAGAATAACTAAGTCAGCTTAGTTTACTGTCCTACAGATGAAATGATTGCAGATATATTTACCAAACCATTAGCTAGAGACAAGTTTGAATATCTTAGGTCAAAATTAGGACTAGTCAGTATGAGCATTTAGCTAAGTGGGAGTGTTGTAAAAATTTGTATTTCCACCTAAATATTCACCTAACTTAGTCACTTAGATCATCACCTTCAAATCCTAGAGAATACTGACCAAATTCCTTGTTGGGATTTACTTAGAATATTTACCCAGAACATGAGAATTCTCAAAGTTGTCCAAAGAGCCCCAAACTTTGCACACATGCTCATGGGACCTCCCTTAACCTATTCTATGTGTTTGTAATGCCAAGACCAGGTAAAAGTATAAATACTACTTTTTCATTCAATAAATCATTAAGTGAAAACCACATAGTCTACTTGTCCTGCCAATCACTTCCAATATCTCCAAGACTCTTACAGCACAAAGGGCCTCAAGTACCTCCTTTGGCTAATATCCAGATGCATTGAGGTATTTTCTTCTTCCTTCTTGTAAGGGCATGATTTTCTCAATTTTTAATCCAGGAGCCTTCCATTTATGTTACTTCAAGTCAGATCTGCAGGTCCAACTCTGGGGCCAATTCAAGACCCTGAAATCCATCAGGCAGGCTATTCAGGGGTCAACCATTGCAACTTCTTTGGTGGTTTACTCTGGCACTGATTCCATCTCATCATTCAGCAGTTATGTCAAAACAAGTTCTTCCCATGGTATAGGCACCTGAGGGTTATAGGATTGGCACCAGTGATAGGCATTTGTGAGGGGTTGCCCATTTACTGCATGGAGTGCAACACTGGAGAGCAGCATAGAATGAGACTTGCATCACAGTTAAGTGGGCATGGTGGCCTGTGGAGCAGCAAAATATGGACAACAGCCTGATATGCTTCTTGTGTTGTAAAAGTTTGTATTTCCACCTAAATATTCACCTAACTTAGTCACTTAGATCATCACCTTCAAATCCTAGAGAATACTGACCAAATTCCTTGTTGGGATTTTCTTAGAATATTTACCCAGAACATGAAAATTCTCAAAGTTGTCCAAATAGCCCCAAACTTTGCACACATGTTCTTGGGACCCTCCTTAACCTATTCTACGTGTTTGTAATGCCAAGACCGTGTTAAAGTATAAATACTACTTTTATATTCAATAAATCATTAAGTGAAAACCATATAATCTACTTGTTCTCCAAATCACTTCCAATATCTCCAAGACTCTTACATCAGGTTATGAGCCCTGAGCTGTCACTCTCTGCAATGTCTACTACTGCTATTACTGGAATTTTTCCCTCTGCTGTAAAGTTGGATGGATCTAACTACCAAGTGTGGAAGGTGAAGATGAAGATGCTGCTACAAGAAAGAGGCCTTTGGGATATTGTCATGGGAGAAGAATGCCCTTCTAAAAGCGTGGGAGAGGAAGCCTTAAAGTACCAGAAGAAAGAACAAAGTGCCTTTAACTGCATTTGCCTTAATGTCAAGGACAAATTGCTGATTCAATGCTCAAGAGCAAAAACGGCAAAGAATGCCTGGAAAGCATTGGAAGACACCTACCAGTCATGTTCAGCTGCCAAGAAGATGTATCTGAGACAAAAAATTCTTTACTACAAAGATGCTGCCAGGAGAAGAAATGAAAAATCTAATTAACAGAATTACCCTGCAGGTAGATGAGATGGAATCTGTGGGTGTGCCAACTACTAATGAGGATGTGATAGTTACCATCCTGAATAGCCTGACAGACAAGTTTCAGGGCCTTGTATCAGCCCTAGAGTCCAGAACTGAAGATTTGACCTTAAATTACGTATATGGAAGGCTCCTGGATGAAGAATTATGAAAATCAAGCGCCAATAAGAAGGAAGAAGAAAATGCTTTAATAAGCAATGATAACCAACAAAGGAGGTACCCAAGACCCTACAAAGACAACAGCAACCTGTTTTGTAACTACTGCAAAAGGAAAGGACACACATCAGACTGGTGTCTCAAAAAGAAAGATAATCAGCAAAAGAAGCCTGAATATGGAAATGCTGCAACAACTGAAGATAGACTATTCATATCTGCACTGAATATGACCACAAACAAGGATTCTCAGACGTGGTATATTGACTCTGGAGCTTCTCAACACTTTACACACCAAAAAGAACTTTTTACCCAATATCAAGAAATTCCAATTAAGAAGGTTTTCATGGGTGACAATAGAACACTTGATGCAGTGGGAGAAGGAACTATCCAAGTAAACCTTAGAAGCAGTGAAGGAAGCCATATACTGACCTTTAAAGAAGTACTCTATGTGCCAGAAATAGCCAAGAAACTACTCTCTGTAAGCAAGGCCACAGCAGAAGGACTCAGCTTCAGTTTTGACAATTCTGGATGCAGGATCACTGATCAAAATGGTGCCCATATTGCTTTGGGCATCAGAGACCAGAATCTATACAAGTTGACTTATATTCCATCATATCTGGAAGCCAATTTAAGTAACTTAAATGAAGAAACACCAATGCTTTGGTACAGGAGATTTGGACACATCAATTTTGATTATTTGCACAAAATGATCAAAGATCAGCTAATTTCTGGAGTGAAAATTGATCCCCCAGCTAATTTGGAGCACTGTGAAGCCTGCATATATGGGAAACAAGCCAGACAACTATTCAAGAGCTCTGGGTTAATCAAAACTAAGAAAATATTAGATCTAATTCACTCAGATCTGTGTGGACCTATGCAAAATTTATCCTTAGGCGGGATGAAGTATTTAATCACTTTTATTGATGATTATACAAGATACACATGGGTCTACCTCATGGAGAGAAAGGAAGAAGCTCTGTTCAAGCTCAGGGAGTTTAAAGCCATGGTGGAGAGAGAAACTGGTGAAAACATCAAGAAAATACGCTCTGACAATGGTGGAGAATATACCTCAAAACTCTTCATCCACTTCTGCAAAATTCATGGGATAAAGCAAGAGACTACTGTACCATACTCCCCACAGCAAAATGGAGTAGCAGAACAAGCTAACAGATCAATAATTGATATGGCAAGATCTATGATCCATGATCCAAAATTATCCTATGATTTTTGGGTGGAATCAGTTGCCACTGCTGTATACCTTAAAAATAGGAGTTATAACAGAATACTTCATGATTCTACTCCATTTGAAGCATGGTATGGATACAGACCAAGTGCAGAACATCTAAGAGTATTTGGGTGTACAGCATATGCCAAAAAACTGGCCGGAAATCAGTCAAAATTTGAGCCAAAAGTGTAAAATGCATATTTTTGGGCTACTGTAATGAGAGTAAGGCATACAGACTCTACAATACCAAAGCAAAGAAGCTGATCAAGTCCAGGGATTTGTTGTTTGATGAAAATTCAAAAATTTCACAAAAAATGACATCAGATGATGACAAAAATTTGATCTCAAGTCCACCAATTGCCAGGATTGAATCAGAGCAAAACAATGAAAGGTTTTTCACTCCAGAGGACTCTACAACCATGGTTCAGCCAGAACCAGTGCCCAGGAATATCCCAGAAGTGATCATTCCAGTATCAAATGCCCGGAGATCCAATCAGACAAGAAATAGCCCAAATTACTATATTAATGAGGGCACAAACTTAGCCTATGCCTATTCAGTCCATATTGATGAACCCAGACTGTAAAAGAGGCCCTAAATAGCCTTCAGACAAAGTTTTGGAGATCTGCAATGACTGAGGAATATCAGGCCCTGATGGAAAATCAAACTTGGGACTTAGTCAAATTACCAATCAACCAAAAATCAATTGGATGCAGATGGGTCTTTAAGAGAAAATACAAGGCTGATGGTACAATTGAAAGATACAAGGCAAGACTTGTAGCCAAAGGATACTCTCAGACAAAAGAACTTGACTATACTGAGACCTTTGCACTGGTAACCAAGTTTAATTCCATCAGATTAATATTGGCTATTGCAGCCAAATATAAGTTTTTTATTCATCAAATGGATGTAAAAGCTGCATTTTTGAATGGAGAACTTGATGAGGATGTGTATATGGACCAGCCTGATGGGTTTGGTGACCAAGATAACCCCCATTTGGTCTGCAAGCTTAAAAAGTCACTATATGGTCTCAAACAATCACTGAGAGCCTGGAATTGCAAGATAGATTCTTATTTGGAACCTTTGAGTTTCAAAAGGAGTAATGCTGACTATAGTATATATTATAAGCCAGATAGAGCAAATCCAGTTCTATTAGCTCTATATGTGGATGATCTTATTATAGCCGCCAATAACCTAGAAACATTGAAAGAGACTAAATCCAGCCTATCTAAGGAGTTCAAGATGTCCAATCTAGGAGAACATAGTTACTACTTAGGGATTAAGTTCTCCATAGACAGAAGTACCCAGACCATTACCTTAAGCCAATCCAAGTATATTCAAGATATACTAAAGAAGTACAAAATGGAAGACTGTAAACCGGCAGCTACCCCAATGGAGACAAACCTTAACTTGGTCAAAACTCAACCAAATCAAAAGAGCTTGGTGCCATCTGAAAGCCCTGACTTTACTTATCAATCTATGGTCAGCTGTCTGATGTATATCATGCTTGGAACACATCCAGATATCTCATATCCAGTGGGAGTTGTCAGCCAACATAATCAGAATTATGGATCTGATCATATTGCAGCAGTTAAGCAGATTATTAGATACCTAAAAGGAACTGCTGATATCTGCTTAAGATATACTTATAAGGATTCAGAACAGGATCTTGTGGGATACTCTGATGCTGATTGGGGATGAAATTTAGAAGACAGAAGATCCACCACAGGATACACCTTTCTTTACTGTAAAGGTGCAATATCATGGAATTCAAGAAAGCAACCAACCGTAGCACTTTCCACCACAGAGGCAGAGTATATGGCAGCCTGTGAAGCTACAAAAGAAGCAATGTGGTTAAGAAAGCTGTTTGCAGATTTAGGCCTATGTCAAAAAACACCTATTACTTTATTTCAAGATAATCAAGGATGTATACAATTAGGTAGAAATCCAACTTTTCATGCTAGAACCAAGCACATAGATATTAGACATCATTTCATATGTGAAGCTATAGAGAATAACTAAGTCAGCTTAGTTTACTGTCCTACAGATGAAATGATTGCAGACATATTTACCAAACCATTAGCTAGAGACAAGTTTGAATATCTTAGGTCAAAATTAGGACTAGTCAGTATGAACATTTAGCTGAGTGGGAGTGTTGTAAAAATTCGTATTTCCACCTAAATATTCACCTAACTTAGTCACTTAGATCATTACCTTCAAATCCTAGAGACTACTGACCAAATTCCTTGTTGGGATTTACTTGGTATATTTTCACCAAAATACCAGTTACCCAGAACATGAAAATTCTCAAAGTTGTCCAAACAGCCCCAAACTTTGCATACATGTTCTTGGGACCTTTCTTAACCTATTCTACATGTTTGTAATGCCAAAACCAGGTAAAAGTATAAATACTACCTTTGCATTCAATAAATCATTAAGTGAAAACCACATAATCTACTTGTTCTCCCAATCACTTCCAATATATCCAAGACTCTTACAACAACTTGGACCCAACTATCTTACATTGAATTCCTCAAAGGTGTCCAAACAGCCCCATACTTTGCACACATGTTCTTGGGACCTTCCTAGGCATATTGTACATGTCTTGATTGCCAAGACCACATAAAAGCATAAGTATTGCTATTATACTCAATAAATCAATAAGTAAAACTGCATAATCACTTCCAATACCTCCAAGACTCTTACAACACTGGCAAGTGTCCTCTCCTTCTGCAGTGGCTACTAGCAGGCTTGGTTCTCCATTCAAAGGGCTTCAAGTTCCTCCTTTGGTAAATATCCAGATGCATTGAGGTATCTTCTTCTTCCTTCTTGTCAGGGCTTGATTTTCTCGATTTTTCATCCAGGAGCCTTCAGTTTATGTTACTTAAGGTCAGATCTGCAGTTCTGACTTTAGGGCCAATACAAGGCCCTGAAATCCATCTGGCAGGTTATTCATGGGGGCAACCATTGCAACTTCTTTGGTGGTTTACTCTGGCACTGATTCCATCTCATCATTCAGCAGTTATGTCAAAACAAGTTCTTCCCATGGTATAGGCACCTGAAGGTTATGGGATTGGCACCAGTGATAGGCATTTGTGAGGGGTTGCCCATTTACTGCATGGAGTGCAACACTGGAGAGCAGCATAGAATGAGACTTGCATCACAGTTAAGTGGGCATGGTGGCCTGTGGAGCAGCAAAATATGGACAACAGCCAGAAATGCTTCTTGAAGGTTTGGGACTGGACAGTACTCACCAACCACCATCCCCAATGAAATCTTAGATCAAGGTGATCTTTGCCAGGTATAGGCTGCATATTCCTGGATTTGTGTGGGATGTGAAACTATGCAAAGGAAGGGACTGTTGAGGGGGAAGGTGGGAAGGTGGATGCCACTTTGGCCACACACTACCCAAATAGAGAGGTGTGGTAGGCATTGGAAGTGGCAGAGCCAGAGGAGGCAATCAGTAGGTGATGCTGCTGAGTTGTGTGGACTTTGCAAGGGGTGTGATTTCGGAGAGGAAGGGAGGGAGGGAGGGAGGGATCCGCCACACCAGAGGACAGCTTGATTTGCCTTTCATCCAAGTGAGAATCCACTCCCCCCCCCTCGTCACCATTACCACCGCAGAATATACGTGGTACCCTTCCTGGGAGATGGGGGGAGGGGGTATCTTGATTGCTGCTGCATGCTGAGACCCAGGCTGTCGTGTGCAACCAAGGATCCGTGGGCAGATCCCAAATAAGCTTTAAGGACGGGGGATCGATGGATCCCCCCCCCTCCCTCCCGCTCCGATCCCCTCCGACCAGGGAAATCCAACGCGAGTAGCACCTAGAACCAACCGTGCTGGTCGGCGAGGATTCGAGTAGAATACCGAGGCAAGGGCGAGGCATCCCTCCGATGTGGGTGGGAACGCTTATGCATGAAGGGAACACGTGGATGTAGGAGCAACCGTGGAATCATTCATTTATTTTGGGAAGTCGGACATTGGGCAAACCGTCCCGGGACCCAGCGAAATCAGGATTCAAGATCTGGATGGGGGATGTCGGAAGGGGTGTAGGTGAAGGTGGGAGTGAGGGGGAACGGGAAGGGGAAGGGGAAGGAAAAGGTGTGGGTGAAGGTGAAGGTGAAGGTGAGGGGGTATTACACTCCGACTACTAGACAACCAGAAATCCATCGATCAAGGACACCAAGGTCCGGGTGGTATAGCTACTATGGGATGGTGGGTCACGAGACACGGAGGAATCTAGGTGCGAAGTTTACGCTGGTTGAAGAATGCGAACAGGATCAGGGTGTACACAGTGAGCTTCTCCTTGAGCATGAGAAGCAACGCCTGGGAGAGAACCGCCTTGTAGATCTGAGCGTCCATTCCCTAAACAAGAGCCAGGTTAGCTGGACGGGCCGATGGACCGAAGAGTGGTGGTGGTGGTGGTGGATTCACTTACATTGTAAAGCCCCTTGAGGCCGTCCTTCTTCCAAACCTTCTTCAGCACGTCCACCGCGCCGGTGTACCGCTCGTACTGTTTGGCTCCTTCGGCGTTCTTGGGTGGCTTCCATTGCAGTCTCACCTTGGCCATGATGTAGGGGTAGGTGATCAGGGTGGCCGCGGTTTTGGCCAAGGCGCCTACCAGGAAGACCTCCAGCGCGGACAATGACTTGCCCCCGGATCTCGCCAGGAACCACTTCTTGATCTTCTCGAAGGCCCCGTAGGTGATGGCCGGGTTGACCACCAACACCAGGGATGGTTTGAGACCCTTCCAAAGCCCGGTCCATCCCTCCTCCTCAACGATATCCCACCAGGTTTGCCACAGGGAGCCACGCTCGTCCGAGGGGGTGGTTTGTTGGCGGGTGCTGACCACCGAGACGGGGATGGTGAATATCTGGGCCAAGGCGCCAGCTCCGGCACCCAAGACAAGCTCCATCGAGGTGGAGATGTCCTTCACTCTTTTGGCGTAACCGCCGCGGAGGATGGAGTACCAGTAGAAGTAGGCGAAATTCGTGCTGGCCACCCCGATCAACCCCGCGGGTAGTCCGGCGTACAACCCGGAGATCCCTTCCTTCCGCAAGATCTTCAGGAACGCGTCCCAGGTCGAGGTGTATGCGTCGGCCGACTTGGACTGCACCTGCATGCGAGTCTTGATGCTGGAGATGGAGGGAGTCGGGTGAGTTCAGGGAAAGAAAGCATGGCAAAGCAAAGAAAAGAAAGGTTACATGTCCAACGGATACACTGCAGTGAGGGCCAGAAGAGCACCGCCGGCTCCGGCGACCGCATCGCCAAAAGGGGTTAGCTTCGCTGTGGTGGACATGATAGTTGGTTGGTGGGTGTGAGAGGCGGCGAGGCAACGACTATATAGTTCGGGGGGAGGAAAAAAGGGACGATTCTAGTGCAATACTGGATAAGATAGGATCCGAATTGGCAATTAGAATTTCAGAACGTCAATCTGCATCGATATCACGCACCTTAAATACCTAGAAATCCGATTTGCAATATATCATCATCGAAACGCAGAATGACGGTGGGACTAATAAATCCTTCCCAACCTCGTGACTGTTCTAAGATAAGCCAACTCTGTACCAAGATCCTCGGGCTCATCGGAGCGAAAGCAATTCATGACCAATCTGTTTCACTCGACTCATGTGGGATTTGGTAAGCATGAATAGAAAGAGGACGACCACCGGGACGAGGGTGAGGGTGAGGGTGAGGGTCTGGGTCAGGGCCAGGGCCAGGAGAGGACAGGTGGATCAGTGGCTAGAATCCGACCGAAGTTATGCAAAATGATTAACTCGTAGCGAGCCAAGGATGAGGCCCTAGGGATCTTTAAGCAACCTGCCCGACCAGGCCTTCCAAATCGAGTTTTTTTTAGAAAAAAAGGAGAAATTTTATGCGAGGGATATTGGTTTCCTAAGTTTTTTTCGTAACCAACTCGAGGTGGCCCCTTCCCCTGATACAACCGTCCGGCATGAATCCTTCCAATAGACCCGAGAACGTCGACAAGATCATCAACAGCGTCGAGCGGTACAACCCAGAGAACTTGCCCGCTTTGGAGAAGTATCTGGCTCACCAATGCTCTGGTCAAGAGCACGATCTGATGGCCAACCTTGCCATCTTGAAGATGTAAGCCCCCCATGTGGTTGGAAGGCATCTCGACTGAAGGCTAACCCACACTCTGTCCTGTATAGGTACCAGTTCAACCCCCACCTTGTCAACCATCAAATCGTGTGCAGCATTCTTATCAAGGCCCTCACTGCTATTCCTAACTCGGACTTCAACCTTTGCTTGTACCTGTTGAACGAGCAAATCGTATCCTCTTTTAACCAGACCCACCCCCAAGACAACCACTGCTGACCATACTTGTACGTTTATCCCTTAACCTTCCACAGATCAGCGAAGCCTCCGTGGCCAAGGTCATCACCCTTCACAAGATCCTCGAAGAAGCCCGCTACCTGGAGTTCTGGAACAAGATTGGAAGCGACGTTGAATACAAGGAGCTGCTCAGTGACGTGGTGGATTTCGAGAAGGAGATCCGCAGCATGATCGCCAAGAACATCGCCATCACCTACCAAGTGGTCTCCTTGAAGCACCTCGAGGAATACCTGAACATCAAGGGAGATGAGCTTGACAGCTTCATCAAGGAGCAGGGATGGACCAAGCAGGAGGAGAATGTGACCCTCCCGATCAACAAGGACAACGAGGCCAAGCAGATCGTGATTACCGAGAACATCAAGTTCGAACAATTGACCAAAATCCTCTGCCACTCCAGCGTGTAATCCCATCACCACCCTTCCCACCACAGAACACCACCCATTCATCTGATGAAATAAAAAGGATTTCCCAACACAGCACGAACTGGCGCACCATCCGCACCATCCTACCATCTCACCATCCATGATCGCACGATGGAGGGGATTTTTTTTTATTTCGAAACCCCGACAAAAAATCAGGTCGGCGTCATGGCCAGGGAATCGAGTATTTCAATGGTAAATACGTGACCGACCATCCTTCTTCTCACATCCTCCTCGATTTTGGTAGATTTCCAAATGGTACGTGTAGCTTAAGCATCCAATGTGTAGTGTCCCATCCATCCCATACTAACCGGTCTCCCCACAGTCTGCTGCCGCTAGACCCACCATCAACGTCTACTCCGAAGCTGGCAATGGCTCCGTCGCCACTGTCACCCTTCCAGCTGTCTTCAAGGCCCCCATCCGTCCCGACATTGTGAGATTCGTCCACACCAACATGGCCAAGAACAAGCGTCAAGCCTACGCCGTCTCCGTCAAGGCTGGCCATCAAACCTCTGCCGAGTCCTGGGGTACCGGTCGTGCTGTTGCCCGTATCCCTCGTGTCGGTGGTGGAGGTACCCACCGCTCCGGACAAGCTGCCTTCGGTAACATGTGCCGTGGTGGTCGTATGTTCGCCCCTACCAAGATCTGGAGAAAGTGGCACGTCAAGACCAACTTGAACCAAAAGCGCTTCGCCACCGCCTCCGCTTTGGCTGCCTCCGCCATCCCCGCCCTTGTGTTGGCCCGCGGTCACCGCGTCGAGGGTATCGAGGAAATCCCTCTTGTTATTGCCAACGCCGCCGAGGCCATCACCAAGACCAAGGCTGCCGTCGCCCTTCTTAAGGCCCTCAACGCTTACAACGACATCGTCAAGGTCGCCAACTCCCGCAAAATCCGCGCCGGAAAGGGCAAGCTCAGAAACCGCCGTCACAGACAACGCCGTGGTCCCCTTGTTGTGTACAACGAAGACAAGGGTATCGTGCGTGCCTTCCGCAACCTTCCCGGTGTTGAGTTGGTGAACGTGCGTCGTCTCAACCTCCTCCAATTGGCCCCTGGTGCACATCTCGGCCGCTTCATCATCTGGACCCAAGGTGCTTTCGAGCTCTTGGACAGCCTGTTCGGTACCTACAAGAAGTCCTCCACCTTGAAGAAGGACTACGATCTCCCATCACACATCATCTCCAACCCTGATGTCACCCGCATCATCAACTCTGATGAGATCCAATCCGTGTGCCGTGCCGCCGGTACCAAGCACCAAAAGCGCTCTGTCGCCCAGAAGAAGAACCCTCTCCGCAACAACGGAGTGATGATTCGTTTGAACCCCTACTCCAAGGTCGTCAAGCGCGCTGAGATCCTCGGCAAAACCCAGAAGGCCAAGAAGGTCCACCTTGCCACCAGCAAGAAGTTCTTGGAAACCCTCAGAGCCGATTAATCGCTCTGCCCCTGCCCTGCCCCTGCCCCCACCCATTCTTTCCACATCTGAACCATGAATAAATCGCCAGTTTGGAAAGCACGCACACTATGCTCCCATTGTTCACATTGTACCTCATCACTACACAGGTTTGGCTAAGGGCCCAATATATACGGGTGGATGAGAGACCACTAGGACCGCTAGCTGGCCCATTATTAGTCTAATCAGCTATCAGCCCCTTGGCACGGAATATGCAGCCATCTCCATTATATGATTTAGGGGCTAAGCAGAGCATGAGCGAGTCGGTGCGATTTTCACGACAATTACCCACCGACGAATGTGAAACCCCATTGGTTTCCTCCCTGAATTCTCGTCCGAGCCCCTCGAATCCCCTAAACAATGTCATCCTTGGGATGTGACATGGAATGTTCCTATTGCGACCCACATCCAACCGCTGCTTGAATGCACCGACATTGTTCGTTGAGATGACGAGCTCCCCGTCCACTTCCTATAAATACCACCATTCCGGGTGTCTAGTGAGATCATTAGATAACGCTCTTATCTATCCCACAGTCTTCTCTTTCCCTCAAGAAAGAAAGCGCACTGCCTGATCAACTCGAAACAAATCTCGGTCAATCGTATAAAAAAATCCCTTCCCTTTCTATCCCTGCATCAGGTTGATTCACTGACAACATGAAATTCTCTTCTGCCAAACTTTTGTTCGTCCTCTCCGGTGTTGCCGCCATCAATGCTGCCGTCTATGATACCGGCGCCAATGGCAACGGTGGTGGATCCGGTGGTAACGGCGGCGGCCTCTCTGCCTATGATACCAAGGATCATTCTGGTTTGGGCGGCGGAAGCGGTGGCAATGGTGGAGGTAATGGTGGAAATGGAGGAGGAGCTGGTGGTTATGGACCAGGCAATGGAGGAGGAGCTGGTGGTAATGGTGGTGGTGCTGGAGCTTATGATACCGGTTCCGGCGGCAACGGAGGAGGATCCGGCGGCAATGGTGGCGGTTCAGGAGGCAATGGCGGTGGCGCAGGAGGATATGGACCAGGAGGTGGTGCTGGTGGCAACGGCGGAGGATCCGGCGGCAACGGCGGTGGTGCCGGGGCCTATGACACCGGTTCTGGCGGCAACGGCGGCGGATCTGGTGGTAACGGTGGAGGTTCAGGAGGCAATGGAGGAGGTGCCGGAGGATATGGACCAGGAGGTGGATCTGGTGGTAACGGTGGAGGATCTGGCGGCAATGGCGGTGGTGCTGGAGGATATGACACCGGCTCTGGCGGTAATGGTGGAGGATCAGGTGGAAACGGCGGCGGATCTGGTGGTAACGGTGGTGGTGCTGGAGAATACGGCACCGGCTCTGGTGGCAATGGCGGAGGATCCGGTGGCAATGGTGGAGGATCTGGCGGAAACGGCGGCGGATCTGGTGGTAACGGTGGTGGTGCTGGAGCATACGACACCGGCTCTGGTGGCAATGGCGGCGGATCTGGTGGTAACGGTGGAGGTTCAGGAGGCAATGGTGGTGGTGCCGGAGGATATGGACCAGGAGGTGGTGCTGGTGGAAACGGCGGAGGATCCGGTGGTAATGGAGGCGGTGCTGGAGCATACGACACCGGCTCTGGTGGCAATGGCGGCGGATCTGGCGGTAACGGTGGAGGTTCAGGAGGCAATGGTGGTGGTGCCGGAGGATATGGACCAGGAGGTGGTGCTGGTGGCAACGGCGGAGGATCCGGCGGCAACGGTGGAGGTGCTGGAGGATACGACACCGGCTCTGGCGGCAATGGTGGCGGATCTGGCGGTAACGGTGGAGGTTCAGGAGGCAATGGTGGTGGTGCCGGAGGATATGGACCAGGAGGTGGTGCTGGTGGCAACGGCGGAGGATCCGGCGGCAACGGTGGTGGTGCTGGAGGATACGACACCGGCTCTGGAGGCAATGGCGGAGGATCTGGTGGAAACGGTGGAGGATCTGGTGGCAATGGTGGTGGTGCAGGTGCTTACGACACTGGATCTGGCGGCAACGGCGGCGGTTCCGGTGGTAATGGTGGTGGTGCCGGAGGAAATGGCGGAGGATCCGGCGGTAACGGTGGTGGTGCCGGAGCATATGATACCGGCTCTGGCGGCAATGGCGGAGGATCTGGTGGTAACGGTGGTGGTTCAGGAGGCAACGGAGGCGGTGCTGGCGGATATGGACCAGGAGGTGGTGCTGGCGGTAATGGTGGAGGATCTGGCGGCAATGGTGGTGGTGCTGGAAGTTACGATACCGGCTCTGGCGGTAACGGCGGAGGATCCGGTGGAAACGGCGGTGGTTCAGGAGGTAATGGCGGTGGTGCCGGAGGATATGGACCAGGAGGTGGTGCTGGTGGCAATGGTGGAGGATCTGGCGGTAACGGCGGTGGCTCTGGAGCATACGATACCGGCTCTGGCGGTAATGGTGGTGGCTCAGGAGGCAATGGCGGAGGTGCCGGAGGATATGGACCAGGTGGAGGGGCTGGTGGAAACGGTGGAGGATCCGGCGGCAACGGTGGTGGTGCTGGAGGATACGATACCGGCTCTGGAGGTAACGGTGGAGGATCTGGTGGTAACGGTGGTGGATGCTGGCGGCAATGGTGGAGGCTCAGGAGGCAATGGCGGTGGTGCCGGAGGATATGGACCAGGAGGCGGTGCTGGTGGCAACGGCGGCGGTAACGGTGGTGGTGCTGGAGGATACGATACTGGCTCAGGCGGTAATGGCGGAGGATCCGGTGGCAATGGCGGCGGTTCGGGAGGTAACGGCGGTGGTGCCGGTGGATATGGACCAGGAGGTGGTGTTGGTGGCAATGGTGGAGGATCCGGCGGTAACGGCGGTGGCTCTGGAGCATACGACACTGGCTCTGGCGGTAATGGCGGCGGATCTGGCGGTAACGGTGGCGGTTCAGGAGGCAATGGTGGAGGTGCCGGAGGATATGGACCAGGAGGCGGTGCTGGTGGCAACGGCGGAGGATCCGGTGGCAACGGCGGCGGTGCTGGAGCATATGACACCGGCTCTGGCGGTAATGGCGGAGGATCCGGTGGTAATGGTGGTGGTGCCGGAGGAAATGGCGGAGGATCCGGCGGCAACGGTGGTGGTGCTGGAGGATACGACACTGGCTCTGGCGGTAATGGCGGCGGATCTGGCGGTAACGGTGGTGGTTCAGGAGGTAATGGCGGTGGTGCCGGAGGATATGGACCAGGAGGTGGTGCTGGAGGCAATGGTGGTGGTGCTGGCGGCAATGGTGGCGGATCTGGCGGCAATGGTGGTTATGATACATCTGACCATGCCGGAGCTTACTAACACCTTGTTGTCAAATATATCACAAAATCTACATCACTGTGTATCGAAGTATCAATTTACTTGTAGGATAAATATCCCCATTCGTACTAATGCAATAAACGAACCGACCTTTACCGATAAATATTCTCCAACTCTGATTCATCTATGGTACGAATTTTCGAGACACAATCACATCGAAAGTGCAAACTGAGGCCCTTTGGTCATGGCAATGTGATTTGCCCATCGCCCCACCGAATCCGGAAGGTATGATGAAGAAATTTCGTGGATGTTGGTCATGTTGACATGATCCACCAATGAGCGCCAGGAACCTTTAAATTGGCAGAAAATTCCAATGACATGTTGCTAAATTGAATAAATATCCAAAGTCATATGATGAACGGGGACCATTGAGGCATACGCACAAGGCAGCACAGCCTGAAAATTCGAGAAATCCACCAGACCTAGGTTTAACTTAATTAAGCCAATTCAGAAGAAAATGGTGCATTTTTCTAGCCAATCCGGTCGGCTGTTCCACCGTATACAAGAGGGCGACTCTACTGGACCGCCTAGAAAAAGCCAACCTTATTTCTGTTAAAGTTCATATCTTTTCAGCATTGTTTTTGGACTTGGCACCGGGAATCCACTAAAAACCACCCTCACCACCGCACCATACATATTCCCACCCTTTTATCGTGTCAGAGTTGAAGCCGATATGCGTTACGGCTACGTAGAAGGTAGGCGGAATTCACTTTTAACTGAACGACTTCTAGCCAGAACTCGAACTGATAGGGTGCTCCATGTTTATTAGACTGCAATGAAGGTATCAACGGGTTGTTCACCCGTGTTGTTACCCCACCACTGCTTTCCAAGATAGGCCTCTCCTCACAACACCCGAAGTTCGCCTTCATCGGGTACAAAAAGAGTATACTCAAGTGGTTGACCGAGCACCAACAGATCGTCGTGGAGTTGAAAGACTCAGCGAGGCAAAGAGATCTGCGGGACGTCACCTTCGAAATCTCCAACGTCTACAGTCTGCCGTTCTCCCCGTGTCGGGTCGTCATTCGTCCCTCCAAAAACCAGGATTACACCGAGCCTATACCGGGCTCGCCGGAGTATTTCGACAACACTCGGCTGATCGTGGTGGAGTCCGGAAGGAAGCTGAAGGATGTGTTGCCTTTCTTGGACCGATGCTGGACGGACGGACCTAGAGCTCGTTACGTGGTGAATACCGAGGCGTTGGACGCCATGGAGAGGGCGGAGCGGGAACGAGAGGAGCGAAGAAATGCCCAATCAGAGCAGGAGGATGGCGAGTGTACGGCAGCGGTTCCTTTCGGACCCTCGCCTACGTACCATACAGTGGAGTATGGGATCCCCCTGGGCGAAGCACCTACCTATCGAACAATAGATAGTGTGAGATCCGTGGTGAATTCCTTGCCGCGGTACAACTCCATCAATCGCGATCGTCTATTGGTTAGAGCGGGTGTTCCGCAGGAACAAAGGTGAATAGAGCGATGACCATACCTCAACACCAATTGAATCCTCTGCTGTTTATATTTATGTACAATAACTGTCGTTCTATCCACTCTCTCCATGTAAAGATCACCCCACCGTTGCGCATTTTCCCATGTAGCCTCTATAACCATCCTACACACGCATACACGCACTTCTATATGTTAACCCAGAGCAGGCGGCAAGTGTAACAATACTAATCTTTCCATATTAAACACGCCAACGATAGTGCATTTGCCTATCACGTCACCAGGCAAGACCGATGTAAATATACAACTGGGTTCACGAGCTATTTATTACTAGCATGATGAAGGTTGTGGAAACCTTCAGCAGGTATGCTCCGAGATCAAAGGGGGGGGACAAGAAGTAAGGGTCTACCGGGTAAAGCGGTAGGAATGTGTGATGGGGTGGGGAATAACTGAGGGAGATACGTGGGGATGGGGTGGGTGAAAGCAGCAAGATGGTGGGGTTATATGGTGTCGATACGGCGAAGGTACCGGAACCAGCATTAATGATGTTAAAAAATACAAAGAAAGGGAAAATTCGGGGAGAAATATGCTTGTATCTAATAGGAGATTATTACTGTTGGAAATTGAAGCCACCTTGGGGCATGGTGACATCAGATTGGAAGGTGAAGGCACCAGTGTTGGCATCGACTTGTGGGGCAAGACCGGTATCGTCGTCCTCCTCGTCACCAAAGTATTTGTCAATAATTGTGTAGGCCTTCTGGTAGATCTGTACGTTGTCGTGGATCTGTAGGTTGTGGATCTTCTCCATGCCTCCGGCTTCCTCGATATAGAGTGCGAATTGGTTTTCGCCAGTCACGTCTTTGTCAAGCTCGCCAACCTTAAGGATATTCTCCAGTCCATCTAAGGCAACCTGGATAATCTTATTATCCATGCATGTCAAAAGGTCGCACAAAGGCTTTATGCACCCAGCGCTGACGAGATATTTCACTTGATCGGGTCTGTTCAGACCACCAGATGTGGCGTTTGAAATGGCCCAGCAAGCCTCCTTCTTGGTTTTGAAGTCAGCGGTGGCGAGAATGTGAACGAGAGGTGGAATAAGGTTGGAGTCGATCACTGCCTGGATTTGATCGACTGTACCTGCGGTGATGTTGGAGATGGTCCAGCAGGCCTCTTTTCTGATTCCGTCCTTGGGGCTGGATAGGAGGCTGAGAAGTGCAGGCAAGCATCCAGAGTTGAGCATGATCTGGGTTTGCTGGTCATCGCCAGTAACGATGTTTCCAACTGCTCTAAGAGACGGAGTCTGTACAGCGGTGGAGTGGTGCATCAAAAGTTCGATGAGGCGGCGGGACACTCCAGACTCGATGACAGCCTGGATCTTCTCGTTGGTTCCGTCAGATAAATAAGAGACTGCCCAGCAAGCATCACCCAGGACTTCGTCATCATGTGAAAACAATAGCTTGTTGAGGGTAGGAAGAGCTGGTGAAATGTATTGCCAATCAGGCTGAGGGTTCTTGCCTCTGCAGAGGTTAGATAATGTCCAGGTGGCGTTGCGAATCAAAGAGCTCTTTGCGTTCTCATTGAGTAGCTGTAAAAGTGGTGGAAGAACACCGCTTTGAAGGACGTAGTCACGGAAACGAGTAGAATCACCAGCAATATTACCCAACGCCCAAACAGCTTGCTCTCTGACATCAGGAACAGGGCTGCTCAAGAGCTCAATGAAAATGGGGACAGCACCGCTCTCTAGGACAATTTGGGTTTGGCTGGAGGAGCCAGATGCAATATTGGTGAGGGCCCAAGCAGCCTCAAATTGGAGGAGAGAATGAGGAGAGCGTAGGAATTCCACAAATCTGCTAACCACACCGCATGCAATGACCTCCTCAATAGGAGGGTTGGTTTCTTTGGAAAGGAGCTTGCGGAATTTGGTACAGGCTTGGAGTTGCTCGTCCACATTCTCGGAGTAAAGACCTTGAACTAGGCCAGGGAGTTGAGCCTCCAGTTCAGCAGCCATAGCCATAGAGACACTGTCTTCATCTTCACTGTCGGACATATCCCCGGTTGGGAGGACCATATTTCTCTTTTTGGCAAGGTTCTCTTCACGCTTTTGCCTACGAATTTCGACCTGCGCCTCCTCACGTCGGCGTCTTATCTCATCTGACTTGAACAGCCCTTTGGCCTTGTATGCGTTACGTCTGTGCTCAGGGACTTTCGAATCCATTTTGGTGGTAGTGGTGGTATGGAGCAAAAGAGTGGCTATATCACAATAAGGAACGATGAGAAAGAGATTCAATTGGTTTCAACTGATGATGAACTCTTTTAACAACGGAGAAAAAAAAAGGTAAAATGGTATTGAGAATGATGGTATTGATTTCGTAGGGATGTTTTTGGTCAATGCAGAATAGCCGACAATTACTGGATTTCTGCCATTTTCCACCAAATGATTCGAATATTTATTTATTTATTTTGATGAAGGGTCAGGTTTAATCATAATAAATATCAAAAATTCATGGTCGGTGTTAGGTGTTGGTTGAATGCTGCTGTGATTAATGGGTGGCCGGTGATGCGGGATGTATAATGGGTGATGGGTGATGTGTAATGACCGATGGGTAGTAATTATCTGATTTCTGGCATCGATTGCGGCTGTGGGGTAGTTGGTAGTTGTAAAGGTATTTCACCAAATACACTCTCGTGATAGGCTAGTTTCTTTTTCATAGTATCTTCTCATTGGGTGTGTATTAAGGTTATTCCATCATATTCGATGACGTTCGAGCATTTCAATGAATGCTCTGTACTACTGTATGGAAAGGTAAAAACTTATGGGACGGCGATGAAAAGTATCAAGCCAGAGTATTTCACCCAAGTGCCTTTCCCCAAAAACCGGCTCCTATATATATACATATGTATGTGTGCCTCCATCAATCAAGATATGGAAAGCTGGTTCAATTATTCTAATGTATGTTTGTGGTACAGTTTTGTTTCAAGCGAGCAGACGCAACATTCCTCTCATTACCTGCTATCTGTTTCGACGATTGTGCTCACCCCAGGTGACATGGATCTATGTGTGTAATCATAGGAACTTCATGAATTTGATTTAAACAACGCACAACTGGCCTTTGAAGCAGATACATTGTCACTTGAAAGTAATAATACAACAGCATGAGGGATTGCAAGTGAAAGCTTGCAAAGTCGAGCTAAACATATATACTCCATATTAAGTCCTACCAAGCAATAAAATCTGATATATTGTGGAAAGCTATATACCAAGTTTGGTGCTGTTTTTTGCTTTACAGTGTAGCACAGTTTTGAAGAATTGACAGAGTATAGGTTGCAAGTAGAAAAGCAAACTATCTTGAGTTAAATACCCCAATAACTCCTACTAAAGACCTATTCCTAGTGATGTTTGGCTTCCAACCATCTATGACTTATCATGCTAGACCAAATTATTTATGTAGAAGAGCATAGATTACAAAACTGGTAGATACAGCTCTGTAATGAGTGTTGTAAATTTCGTAATTACACCTAAATATTCACCTAACTTGGTCACTCATTTCATGGTCTATAAATCTTAGAGAATTCTGGCCAAATTCCTTGTCGGGATTTACTTTGAATATTTGCATCGAAATATCAAGTACTCAGAACATGAAATACTGAAAACTTGTCCAAGCAGTCCCAAACCTTGCATACATGTTCTTGGGTCCTTCCTGGGCATATTATGCGTGTTTTTTCTGCCAAGACCTTGGAGCAGTATAATTACTACTTTATTCAATATATCCTTGAGTGAAAGTCACAAAATCTACTTGTTCTTCCAATCACCTCCATTATCTCTAAAACTCTTACAACAATGAGAGCATGCCTCAAGTTTCATTATCAAAGTGTTGATTGCCCGTTATGAAGAATCTGTGGTCGTCAATTATGTAGTGGCTATCTTTGTAAGGCAAGTTATATGTGACTGCAGCTTCAATGCTCAGGCAGCGAAGACATATACATCTTAACCCCTTACTCTTTCTGAGGCTTTCAATACATATTATTGGAACACCATACACAAGTTACTGAGAATTTCATACTTGCACTAAGTATTTATGTTAACTCATCATTGTAACATAGCATAGATGTTGTTGTAAGTTTTGTAATGGCACCTAACTACTCCATTAACTTGGTTACTTAGATCACAGCCTCTGAGCCTTAGATTATCTTGCTTATATTCTTTGTCAGGATTTACTTTGAATATTTCACCAGATATCAGGTACTCAAGACGTGAAAAATTGCAAAGTTGGCCACAACCATGTCAGAGTATAAATACTACTTTTACATTCTAGGAATTATCAAGTGAAAGCTGCATAATCCACTTGTTTTCTCAATCACTTTCAATCTCTCCAAACTCTTAAAATGGAAATTATACCATTCCTACTCACATTTTTGGTTGGGATTTATTTTCCAACGTTGCGTGATAGCCAGATATATATTTGTTTCCAAGATGATGACGAAATGAAAATATCCGATATGATGAATGCCGAGTCCCGAAAATCACGTGACTGATATTGATTGCCAAATCATCTCCGACTATCCCAGGAAAAACCTATTATAGCTTTTGGACTGCTACGCTTGAAGAGCCTTAATCTTAACAAATATAGAGTTCTGGTCATGATGGGAGGAATTTCACCAATTCGAATGGTGGGTTATGTGAGCAACGTGAACAACGGGATCTTATTTTGATGGGATGTGACACTCTGCTGCAGGCCTGGAATAGTTGGTTGGAAGTCGTGGCATAGAGTAGAGTTTGCCCAAAATCAATTCAAACCACTACCTTCGTCCTCTTAGATCTCTATCAAACATAGATACGGAGCCACTGACTTTCATGGAGATCTGCCCGTTTTGGTATATTAGCTGACAAAGCGCCAACACAGGCCCGATAAAGCACGTCTTGATAGCGGAACATTTCGTGGATGATTTGTACATCGGGGAAAGGAGAGAACAGGGACAGGAACAGGGACGGGAGCAGGAACAGGACTTGACTGCACTGGGTCATATTGGGGATATCTAAGCCACCAATAGTCGAAACAAGGCTCTCGAACAAAACATTAACCTGCCGGATATGGGAAGCAGTGATTGAGCAGTGATTGTAGGAGCAATACCAATACCTTCACAATTCATTCATTACATGAGCACCGGCTTGAGGACTCTTAGAGTAATGTCTACTGCTGCTGCACAACGAAGAGCAATACAATGTGTTCCTTCCTCCAATCAGACCCCTTGTACCCACCTCTCGTGACAAAATCTGATCCGAACGGCCAATGGAAAAAACCCACGTACGTTCGTTGAATGAGCATCTGAGAGTAATAGGACTGCGTCGATCAGAAAATTCCTCTTCCAGCATTCAGCTAATTAATATGGGAAACTCTGAGGTGACACAAATGAATTCCCCCAAGCTGCTACGTGTCTATTTGCCAATGAATCACCTCGTGGGGGGTGGGCTGTGGGGTTTTCAGGCACTAACTGAAATAGGCCGTCTCGAGTGATCCGAATGAAACAAACATTGCCCTTAACACGGCCTATAAATATCCAAGCCTCGGTTGAGCCGATTATCACTGAGCATCTCTTGATACTTCGGTGATGGCTACCATTAAGGCACACAACATACCCAAGGAGACTTCACAGGTTCCTTGGGATAAGCTTCCTCTTCACAAGAGAATCCACTGGGTTCACACCATCCTTCTAACCGCAACCCCCCTCATCGCTCTCTATGGGTTCTTGACCACACCGATCGTTTCCAAGACGATGGTCTGGGCAGTGGTGTACTATTTCATGACAGGAATCGGTATCACCGGTGGCTATCACCGCCTTTGGTCCCACAAATCCTACTCGGCTACTTTGCCTCTCCAGATAGTCTACGCCTTTGTTGGCGCCGGTGCCGTTCAGGGCTCAATCAAATGGTGGAGTCGAGGCCACCGTGCACATCATAGACACACGGATACGGATAAGGTAAATGCACATCTCCACATCTTCCTCGAAAGCATCTCTAACCTTCATCGAATCCACAGGACCCTTACAGCGCACAGAAGGGATTGATCTACTCACACATCGGTTGGCTAATCATGAAGCCCGAGCCCGGAAAGATCGGCCACGCTGACACCTCCGATCTGAACAAGGACCCCGTTGTCATGACCCAGCACAAGTATTACGCTTACTTGGCGCTCTTCGCTGGCTTCATCTTCCCCACTCTTGTCGCGGGATTCGGATGGGGTGATTGGAGAGGAGGATACTTCTTCGCTGCGGTTGCCCGTCTGGTATTCTTGCATCATTCCACCTTCTGTGTCAACAGTCTCGCACACTACCTTGGCGAGCAGAACTTTGATGACAAGCATTCGCCCAGAGATCACATTATCACCGCCCTGGTCACCTTCGGGGAGGGATACCACAACTTCCACCACGAGTTCCCACAGGATTACCGTAACGCGATCAAGTTCTACCAATACGACCCAACCAAGTGGTTCATCCGCACCTGTGCCCTTGTTGGCTTGACTTATGATCTCAAGTGCTTCCCCAAGAATGAAATTACCAAGGGACAGGTCCAGATGGCCGAGAAAAAGATCGCCAACATCAAGAAGACCCTGGACTGGGGAACCCCGTTGAGCGACCTACCAAGGTACTCGTTCGAGGAGTATCAGAGAAAGGTGAAGGACGAAGGGCATTCTTGGATCGTTGTGAACGGAGTCATCCACGATGTTGAGGAATTCATTGAGGATCATCCAGGTGGCCAGGCGCTCATCAAGTCTGGCATCGGCAAAGATGCTACGGAGGCTTTCAATGGTGGTGTTTATGACCACAGTAATGGTGCCAAGAACTTGATCACCACTATGCGTGTCGGTGTGATCGAATCCACCAAGGAACAGTAGTTTTCTACCTCAAGAGAAGCTTACCTGTATGTAGTATTGCCCTTTAACCCTATCCTATTCATCCACCTTAACCAGGATATGTACAGTAACAGCAACATCCACCAAATAAATCACCAAGACGTCTTATTTATTCTGACCGTATGATCCGTTGGGGAATGTGTTGTTAGGTCACCTTGGGGCAAACGAGAGTTTACCATCAGAAGTTGTGGGTCTTGGGGTTAACCTAGACAAGAATGGCTGGGAACGACTTAGTATACGACAAGCTAAAGGTGATCGAGACAACAAACTTTGGAGGGAACAACGGCAACATACTCATCTATCGTCGCTGATTAAGGTGCATTGAGTATTTATATTCCTGATGCCTGGATATAGTGTGTATACCACTAGTGTGTATACCATTCGCTTCCAGTGGATGCTAATGGTAGCACCTCCAGGGATACAATCACATATGTAATAATCAAAGAGCCGCATACGAAAAAGCTATACATAGCTTTGGTGATACTTGCGTATTGATATGCATCGTGCGAAGAGCTACCATGGAATATACCATTCGAATTACTAGCGATGCCTGTGAGAAGGCGGGAAAACTTTGATAATCTTGTAAGTCAGATCTGGATAAAATGGATCCTATGCTATAATATCGACGGTTGGAAATCCGCACTCCAGAGTTAGTTCCCATGGGGTTGATGTCCCTACTAAGACCCATGTAAGTGAAACCTAAGGAATATTTAAATGCTAAAAGAGCCATGTTGTGCAGCTAACCTGAAATAAAGAACGTAGAAGTCACATCGGAAAACCCTTAATTTTTCTGGGTAACTTTCTGCTAACTTTCCTCATTTGTTCTAGCGCGCACGAATGTTGTTAGTATCGTTCCAGTATTATCCTCAGCCAAATAGTGGATTGCGGGGGATGCAAAGGATACCAACCAACGATTCTAATCTGATGATCAAGATCAATGCATGTAAAGTGTGTTGGAAAAAGGTAATCGTTCAAAAGTCGCAACATAAATCCGATCTCCACCAACTCTAATTTCCTGGCCAAGCCACCATATTCATAATTGTTACGTGATAGTATTTGCTGTTGATTGGAAATTTTTCTTCAAAATGTCGCTGGTCAAGGTGGCTTAGATAGACTGCTTGACTACCTACCTCTAAGCCTCATTCTCGGTATAAAATATCCATCTTGCTGCCTTTACCAGACATCAACTGACTATCTCCGCAACGCATTTCCAACATGGCTTCCAACAGACAGCATCTTGAATTTGATGGTGAATACCAAAATGGCTTGACCGGTAGAAGCAACCAACAGAACTACCCTCACTCTCGCTACGGACGTCAGTATGAGCAAGATGAGTATGACAACGAGTACCAAAGAGGAAGAAATAGTCAGCAAAACTACCCCGTTCTCGCTTGGGTCGTCAGTACGAGCATGATGAATATGAAAGAGGATTTGTAGGCAGGAACAGACAGCAGAACTATCCCCGTTCTCGCTTTGGCCGCCAATATGAGCAAGACGAACTTGACAATGAGTATGAGAGAGGATTAGCCGGAAGAAGTGGACAGGACAACTACCCTCGTTCGCGCCTTGGACGCCAATATGAGCAAGACGAGCTTGACAACGAGTATGAGAGAGGGGTTTCTCGCAGAAATGGTCAGCGGAACTATCCTCGCTCTCGCTACGGACGCCAGTACGAGCAAGATGAGTATGACAACGAGTACCAACGAGGAAGAAATGGTCAGCAAAACTACCCCCGTTCTCGCTTGGGTCGTCAGTACGAGCATGATGAATATGAAAGAGGATTTGTAGGCAGGAACACACAGCAGAACTATCCTCGTTCTCGCTTTGGCCGCCAATATGAGCAAGACGAACTTGACAATGAGTACGAGAGAGGGGTTTCCCGCAGAAATGGTCAACAGAACTATCCTCACTCTCGCTACGGACGCCAGTATGACCAGGGTGAGTATGACAACGAGTATCAAGGAGGAAGAAATGGTCAGCAAAACTACCCCCGTTCTCGCTTGGGTCGTCAGTACGAGCATGATGAGTATGAAAGAGGATTTGTAGGCAGGAACAGACAGCAGAACTATCCCCGTTCTCGCTTTGGCCGCCAATATGAGCAAGACGAACTTGACAATGAGTACGAGAGAGGGGTTTCCCGCAGAAATGGTCAACAGAGCTATCCTCACTCTCGCTATGGACGCCAGTACGACCAGGGTGAGTATGACAACGAGTATCAAAGAGGAGGAAATAGCCAGCAAAACTACCCCCGTTCTCGCTTCGGTCGCCAATATGAGCAAGACGAACTTGACAACGAGTACGAGAGAGGTATTTCTCGTAGAAATGGACAGCAAGGCTACCCACGCTCTCGCTATGGACGCCAATACGAGCAGGATGAGCAAAACAATGAGTACAGGAGAGGATTCGCAGGAAGAAATGGCCAACAGAACTACCCTCGTTCTCGCTTCGGTCGCCAACATGAGCTTGAAAACGAGTACGAGAGAGGAGTTTCTCGCAGAAATGGTCAAGAGAACTATCCTCGCTCTCGCTATGGACGTCAATATGAGCAAGATGAGCTTGACAATGAGTATGAGAGAGAGATTTCTCGCAGAAATGGCCAACAGAACTATCCTCGTTCCCGATTCGGTCGTCAGTACGAGCAAGGTGGCAATGGAAGAGGAATTTCTCGCAGAAATGAGTACTGAAGCTCCTCCTACTATGTCTTAACACCTGGTGAACTTGACGTTTGTAAGGAATCATTCCTGAAAGGCTTCAGGTTTAAATAAAGGCAATGCATACTCAGGATATGAAGTTAATTAGATAGTGATTGGTAAAGGAAAGATGGGTTTTTTGAAATCAGCGCACGTTTGGCATGCCAAAAACCACGGATCTTATAATGTTATGCTGCGGTTTGGATGACTTGCTATTCTCGGCATTTCAGAAATCTTGTGACAAAAATACTCCTATGACATGCACAAGGATGAAATTAATGTGGTCTGTCTTTGCCCTTAGTCCATGGAGTAGGCGAGTGAGCTCTGAATCAAGCCACATCCATAAAGATTATTCAGGGTGTTGGTATGAGCTCTATCGTATTGGCTTATATATATGTAACTTGTACTTTTAAGTGACTAAGCAAGGCCCCAAGGTGCTATGTGCAAATCCTGAGCACTCGTGGCCAATATCGAATGTTTGGATTTCATTTCGAAAAACCACCCGATCATGGGATTGGCTTCGTCCGAAAATAAGGAGTTCATAAGTCTATTTTCACGCCGAATACAAGGTGTTCCAGTGGGATATAAAAGTAAACCCCACTACTATGTCAACCATCCAATAAATATGATCCGTATTAACCTTTATTGAATTTCATGCTCGAAACCTTGGAAATCCACTCATGATTTGCAGAGCGTGAAGTGTTTGCAAGTGAAGTAAAATTTTCACCCCATTACGAAGAAAGCAAACAACGATAAACCGATAATTAACATCAAAATATGCCAATTATATGGGTGTGCTCATGAATAATAAGATGGTCGTTCAGAAGTCATGCCATAAACCAGATCTCCTCTCGCTGAAATTTCCTACTAGCCAAGCCACCATGTTCGTAATTGAGTGCACTACTCAATTGATTATTACGTGACAGCATTAGCTGTTGATTGGAAATTCTTCTTCAAAATGTCGCTGGTCAAGGTGGCTTAGATAGACTGCTTAACTACCTACCTCTAAGCCTCATTCTCGGTATAAAATATCCATCTTGCAGCCTTTACCAGACATCAACTGACTATCTCCGCAACGCATTTCCAACATGGCTTCCAACAGACAGCATCTTGAATTTGATGGTGAATACCAAAGTGGCTTGACCGGTAGAAGCAACCAACAGAACTACCCTCACTCTCGCTACGGACGTCAGTATGAGCAAGATGAGTATGACAACGAGTACCAAAGAGGAAGAAATAGTCAGCAAAACTACCCACGCTCTCGCTTTGGCCGCCAATATGAGCAAGACGAGTATGACAATGAGTACGAGAGAGGATTAGCCGGAAGAAGTGGACAGGACAACTACCCTCGTTCGCGCCTTGGACGCCAATATGAGCAAGACGAGCTTGACAACGAGTATGAGAGAGGGGTTTCTCGCAGAAATGGTCAGCAGAACTACCCTCACTCTCGCTACGGACGCCAGTATGAGCAAGATGAGTATGACAACGAGTACCAAGGAGGAAGAAATAGTCGGCAAAACTACCCACGCTCTCGCTTTGGCCGCCAACATGAGCAAGGCGAGTATGACAATGAGTATGAGAGAGGATTAGCCGGAAGAAGTGGACAAGACAGCTACCCTCGTTCTCGCTTTGGCCGCCAATATGAGCAAGACGAGTATGACAACGAGTACCAACAAGGAAGAAATGGCCAGCCAAACTACCCACGTTCTCGCTTTGGTCGTCAGTATGAGGAGGATGAGTATGATGAGTATGAGAGAGGAGTTTCCCGCAGAAATGGTTCACAGAACTATCCTCGCTCTCGCTATGGACGCCAGTACGAGCAAGATGAGTATGACAACGAGTACCAACGAGGAAGAAATAGCCAGCAAAACTACCCCCGTTCTCGCTTGGGTCGTCAGTACGAGCATGATGAGTATGAAAGAGGATTTGTAGGCAGGAACAGACAGCAGAACTATCCCCGTTCTCGCTTCGGTCGCCAATATGAGCAAGACGAACTTGACAATGAGTACGAGAGAGGCATTTCTCGTAGAAATGGGCAGCAAGGCTACCCACGCTCTCGCTATGGACGCCAATACGAGCAGGATGAGCAAAACAATGAGTACGAGAGAGGATTCGCAGGAAGAAATGGCCAACAGAACTACCCTCGTTCTCGCTATGGACGTCAATATGAGCAAGATGAGCTTGACAACGAGTATGAGAGAGAGGTTTCTCGCAGAAATGGCCAAGAGAACTATCCTCGTTCCCGATTCGGTCGTCAGTACGAGCAAGGTGGCAATGGGAGAGGAATTTCTCGCAGAAATGAGTACTGAAGCTGCTCCTACTATGTCTTAACATCTGGTGAACTTAACACTTCTCAGGGATTTTTTCTGAAGTGCTTCAGATTTCAATAAAAAACAATTCATAGTTCCCTACGTGATTGTTTGTCAGTGGGTGGTTACTCAAAATGATTAGGTGAACGCAAGATGAGCTTTTGATTTGGTGCATGTCCAGCATTGCCGTACACAACTGATCTGCAATGCAGCATCGAAGCATTTATGCCATTATTCTTGATTTAAGGAGATGTGCATCTAGTTGCCACAACTATTACATTGGCAGTTGATGTTAGGCCGTCCAAGATGCATATTGAATAATTGCTTTATGAGTGCAGTGGAGACTTACTACAGAGCCCACCTGACATTATTGATCTTTATGCTAGCACCTAATTTTCTTTGGGTGCAATCATTAGGTTGGTCACTGCTACTGGAGTGCCCAAAGAAAAAAAGGTTAGCAATGTGCACCCAGAATATTGCATAATATCAGCATAATGCCAAGTTCTCTATATTGCAAATAGCAAAATGTTAGACTCCTGCTATATGGCAGAAATAATGACACTTTGTCTAAGAAGAGGCTAGAATGTACCATATTAATAAGCCAAGTTTGGTAATAAGTTACTTGCTAATTTTACAATCATTTACAACTAAAAATATGAAGGTATATTGCCATCACAATATCAGTAGAATATTAGTAAATCATCAAATGAGTTTTACATAAGGCATTTTCTTAGGGGCACAAATCACTATGGATCCAAGAAATTAATTCTTTGCAAGATTTACTTTTTAAATCATGCATTGCAAGGCCAAGTTAGAGCTTTGTCAAAATCCAGAAAGTACAGGTAGCCAGGATGAGCTTGGACTTTGCTGTTCTCAAAGGTCCTCAATATCTAGTCAAAAAGAAAGATGTAGGAAAGCTGCTTACTAATTGTTCTGCATCAACATTTAAAACTTAGCCAATATTACTCCATCAGAAAATCTAGTACCCTTACTGATTTTCCCTAACCCAATCATAGCTGATCCCAGTTATAGTTTATTTTATCTCTTCTCAGAATCTATCCTTAGCTGTCACACCTGATCAATTCTCATCTGGCCATTATGTTATCAATTTATCTGCCAAGCCTTCCCAGGTGAATAGTCATCTGAGATCTATACAACAACTTAGCAGTTGCCAAGACATCAGCTGATCAATAATGCAATTTTCATTTATCTTATGCACCTATCAGCACTCCAACAAATTTCAATTAGTTCAGTCACCTGATGCTAACTAATTCAACTAGATCAAAAAAGTATAAATAAAGTTTACCAAACCTTTTGGTTTAGTGTGTTTCTCAACAAATTAAGATTACGTATCAGCAAAATTAAGAATTCAACAATTGCATTCTAGTTTCTACCCAAGCCTTGCATATCTAGTACTTACAAGAACACCAAGCCTAGCCTACATAACAAACAAACTTTATTGCCCTAAAGCCAAACCCAGCTATTTAGAACACCAATACTAGACCAGAACCTCTCTGCTAATATTTCTGCCACTCTCTGACAATTCTAAAATTCTGCACTTGACTGTTAGAAAGGTTTAGTTGAGTTTTTGTAACTGCTCTAACACATCTAGTACAATATTTTTCAAAAATTGTATAAAAGTATTCCATTGTCCCTTTGGTTCAGTTAAACCCTTCAAGAGCTTTATTACACTTTTCTCTTGGATACAACATATACAAGAAAACTACCACTAGTATACCAGCTGAAAATCAGCTGAAAATCAGATGAATCCCATGTTTGAGATTTTTCATAAGGCAAACTTAGAATAAGATCCTTGTGGGTTTAAACTATCTGTCACTTGACTCAAAATGACATTATGCTAGCACTTTGTACTTGAATTGCTTATTATTTGGGAGCTCCTACCTAGAGCAAATCAGCAGGGATGTGATACCTCGGGTGTGCAAAAGGTGTTTCAGAGTGTCATAATCAAGAGATATATCACACAAATAGGAAAATAAACCTGCAACTGGCTGCATATCCCTGTGTATACAAGTGGAATTTGTAATAAGTTGTTGGTAACAAACTATCCAGTGCTATGCACTCAGCTGTGATTTACATTTGATTATTCATATGCTCAAATAAAACAGGATTGGAGTATTTCATGGCCTTCATAAAGACTTGTAGTATGTTAAGGCACACTAATTATCATTTTACTCAGCAACAAATATTTGCATCCACATCAAGAAGAGGTATGCTTGGTACAAAAACCATAGACTCCAAATTACAATCTGATAAGACATATGGTGTCTAGAGTGCTCCATTGGGCAATGTATAGTCAGTAATAGAACATTCCATATGCACAAAGGATGGGAATAATTTCCCATCTTTGCTGGAAGTTTCATCACAAACCCTGGTTGCTTTGTGCATGACTTATGGTTACAAACAAAAATTCTTGTTACCAATTATCTTGATTTTTGTCTTAAACGGAATAGCGTCTACTCAGCCAAACAATGGTGTTGGTGGGCACAGTAACTAATTGATTAGGGATCTTTTGAAGGCATGTATGTGTCAAAGTTGTACATACATTAGATTTGTACCTTGCTAGAAATGATAAGACAATTTACCCTCACATCATGTTTGACTTTGAGTTCATTGTGGATTCATATGGTAGAGATCAAAGTTGAAGTACATATTCTAGGCAATTCATTCCACATCTAGAATAATCTTCACATTTATTTGTATAGGCATAAATCACACACAACTTTGCCATCACATTATCATTATCAGCAATACTTGCATAGTGCTATGTGACATGTACTTAATGTCCAATTTGAGAAGTTACCAACCAATTCCCATGTTACAACAAGGAGAAACCATGATTTCTTCCAAAGCGGATTCTTGGGCCATCTTCACCCAAAAGGTTTGAGAGGCAGACCCATCAAGAAAGATAGAAGGCAGTGCACTGTTCTGGTCCCAGGAGAGGAGCCTGCCTCCATTACACTGCAGAATAAAAGAATCCCTATAGACATGACTAGTGTTGGTGTAGACGCATATATAAGATATGCACTTGACAATTTAGAGAATATCATCTCACTTTGAGCCACAAGCTTCTATCTCTAGGCAAAAAAGCTTACAATACTGGACAACCTATCCAGTATGCAAAAAATGAACCCAGGAAGCCTCTACAAAACGGTGAAAATTACCTCATGCTGTCATTATTGGAGGTGGTGTCTCTGGTCTTACTACCACTTGGGCTTTAAGAAGCTCTGGGTGTAAAGTAACTGTTCTAGCAAAGCAGTATGCCCAGCCCAGAGCTCATGGCAATGAGATTGTATCCAAGATTGCAGGTGCTTTGTGGGAGTGGCCTCCAGCAGTATGTGGCTCCAATGGGAAGGATACTAAGGAGCAACTTGAAGACCTCAAGACATGGAGCCAAGTATTATATATACAGCTCAAGAATATTGCCAATAGATATGGTGCTAAAGAGACAGGCATCCGTAAGCGCATGTTGTGCTTCTTGTTTGATTGAAAGCTTGGGCTAGATGGGCTGCAGAAGAAGCATGAAACCAAAAGTGTGTGTGAGGATTTCAATGATGATCTTTCACATCTGATTGAAAAGTACAGGATCAACACAAATTTGGAGAAGAAAGGCTACAATATTGTTGATGGGTATGAGCATCTATCATATGTGGTTGACCCTGGAAATTACCTTCACTGACTAAGGAGGCAGGTTGAAGATATGGGGGTTGTGCTTCAGCACGGAGTAGTGGAGGACACACTCTACAAGGAGATACCCTATCTGCTGAAACAGTTCAAAGCAGACATTGTCAACCAAAGAAAAGAAGCTCAAGGCTGAGGAAGGAAGGTTCAAATTCATTGTCCCTAGGAATGACAACATCCTTATCCTTGGTGGTTACGCCCAAATGGGACAAGAGGCACTTGAATGGGATGAGGAGAATGGGATGATGAGCACTGGATATCTGGAAAGAATGAGAGCTGGATGTGTCAATCTTTATCCCAATTTAGCTGCTGAATTCACCAATTATTATTATTGTGCAGGAATTTGGCCATTCTGTGATGAGCCTTGTGTAGGCCAGGATGAATTGAATCCTAGATTATTCCACAACTACGGTCATGGTGGATCAGGCTTTACTCTTTCCTATGCGTGTGCACTAGACACTTGCCAAATTGTCAAGAGCAACTTCAAAACTGAATTCAGACCAACCAGCAACCTCTAGAAACCTCCCAATTACCTAATACCAAACATTATCCTTGAATTTTTTTGTGAAAACAGGGTTAATTTGCTCTTGAGTTTTCAGCATTGCATCAAATAATAAACACATTCTATATCCAGACTGAGCTCTGACAGGCATTTTCAAGCTTAGGTACATGGGCAACCTATATATTGGGGTGTGAAGGTTTAGTTTTGTTGCCTTTAAGACAGTATATACCTGAGATTTTTATGAATGATAAGTAGCCACTGGCACTATAGTAGCGCAAATTGATAGCCATTGTTTCACGTTAGCTGGAAAAGCAATATGATTTAGTGTACATGACCTGCAATCCAATATTGGGCTTGAGCTCTGACAGGTATTGGAAAGCTCATATGTGCACATTGTATCAGGCATATATTATACTCTCTTAGATATAATATGTCTGATAGATTTCCAAGTGTGATTGTTGCCTACACAATTTAGGGTGAGGGGGGAGGAAAGTCACCAAGTGGTGAAATCTTTATTTACTTATGACAAGTATCTAAAGAAGCCAAGTTAATATGAAGTAATTCCTAGAAAGCTAGGTCTGAGAGATATCTTCCTGGTAAGCCAGGTCTGAGAGTTGAGAAGCTGAGTGGTACTATATTTCCTAGTTAACTAGGTCTGAGAGAGGTTTCCTGGAAAGCCAGGCCTGAGAAGTGAGAATCTGAATATATCTGAGCTAAGTTATATACTGGTTTGCGGTAGCTGAATTGTGGCCGGAATGGCCAGTAGACTGGGGGAACTGAGTGGAATATCTGGGCAATCACTGGCCAAATTTACTAAGCAAATCTGGCCAATTAGCATTTCAAGGATTTCAGCCAATCAGAGCCTTTACTTTGCGCAATAGTTCATCAAGCCATCTCCCAATGAGCACACATCAATTTATTAATCAAATTTTGCTGGATCCAGGATTTGAACCCACAACCATGGGTATGGAAGGGTTAGGGATAACCACAAGGCTAAGTGTTCTTGGTTGGGTTAGGGGGGAGGAAAGGGTTAGGGGAGGGAAAGTCACCAAGTTGGTGAAATCTTTATTTGAGTTAAGAACTAATCTAAGTACAAATAAAGAAGCCAATTAAGAGGTCTAGAACCTCTCTAATAAGTAATCTAATTTATGTTTTGTTTCATCTCTAATGTTTGTTTCAATAAAGTGAAGCTCATCAGAGGTAAATATAAAATTCAAGGGTTTTGGGGGAAGTACAAATTGTAGATGTTTCTGATCAATATAATCCAAGACTGGAACCCAGCCTGGAATTAGGTGTAGTAGGAAAGGTGTGTGGACTTGTAAGTAGCTCTGCCACATAGATCTTAGATGGTCCTGAGCCAGTAGTCTTCGTTTCTCAGCTTTTTGAAGTTTTGAAGCAAGCTCTGTTACTACAGCAGAGCCAACCAGGGTGTGCCAGCAAGAAGATTTCAGGGAGGAGTTAGATTGAAGCCATTGTTTGATGGAGGGGTTATGTGATTTCTGAAGTTTGACCAGGAAGGAAGCACGGAGATAGATCATTTGGATTTGGTATGGGTAGAACCCAAAAACTCCATTAGTTGCATGGATATAAGGAGATACTGGAAGATAAGGTACCAAGGATCTGATACACTGATGGAGAAATTTATCCAGGCGGTGAAGTTCTCTGGAGGTTAGGGGTATAATGTGGAGACCAAATTCAAGTACCGGCAGTACATACTGCTTCAGAAGTATAGGGATCTTTTGAATTGGAGTGTCTGGAGTGACTACTACCAGAAGCTTTTTGAGAGCCTGTTGGGCAAGACGGATCCTATTATTCAGGTGGAGCTTTGAGTCAATCCCATGTTGACAAAATGGCAGACCTAGATATATTGCAGTTTGTTGTGGCAGAATGCTAGTGTTCTGAATAGTTGAAGTGCACCCAATTGGGACTGTCTTGGAAATTGAGAGTGAGAGGTTGTTGGCAGCCAAGTACTTCTCAATGATGGCAGTGTCTGCTATGGGATTAGGAGTAGCAATCTTGATATCATCTGCATAGAGAGTTAGTAGTGGATAGGGAGAGTCTGGTGAGGGGCCTTTTGGAAATAAAGGAAAGTCGTGTAGGAATATCACAAATAGTAAGGGACCTAGTACAGATCCTTGGACTACTCCATTTGGAACCTCATAAGTCTCTGATGTACAACTTGGATGCAAAATTTTGGCTGAGTTCTCACAAAATAGAGAACGTACAAGAAGGGTCATTGGTAGTGTGGTAACTGCTAATAGCTTTCTCCAAAGCAGAGCTCTGTCCACAGAGTCAAAGGCTTTAGTAATGTCAAACAGAATGGTTGGCAATGAGAATTGAAGTGAATGATCATCGCTTAGCACTACAGCCATATCCAAGGAGAGTTTGGGCAAGAATCCAAACTGGGAAGGATGGAATGGATATAGTTGAGATTGCAAGGATCTTACTATTATAAGCTCAAATATTTTCCGGCAGGTTGGTAGGAGCAAAACTGGCCGGTAAGAACCTGGGAGTGAGTGTTTCCCCTTCCCTTTGTATAAGGGTATTACATTTGCCTGTGACCAGGCCTTTGGGGTAGTCAATTGTTGGGCACAGATAGAGTAGAATGGGAGAAGTAAGTGACTCATTTTGGAGTAGCACACCCGGAGTAGATTGTAGGTAATCAAGTCATGTCCAGGTGCAGTATTTGCAGGAAGCTTCTTTAAAATTTTCTCCAGAAGCTTTGCTGAAGCCAAAATTGGAGATGTTGGACTGCTAGATATGTTACCAGTATGGTAGAAAGGAGGAGTGGAATGCACGGTTGAATCAAAGAATATAGGGGCCAGTTTGTCTGGTGATGGTATACTCCTTGCTTGGGGTCTCATGGCTTTGTATACTCTTGATATAGACCTTGTGGTGGCATTCATATTTACTAAGGGCAAGGTATCCATGATATGAGCCCATAATCTAGTATGCTCAGTGATCTGTAGTGACTTGGAGTAGGAGATTGCGCTTAGGGTAGGGTTAGGGGGAGGAAAGTCACCAAGTGGTGAAATCTTTAGGGGGGGGGAGACAGTCACCAACAGGTGAAATCTTTATTTCAGTTGAAACAAAGAAGCCAGCGCTACTGTTGTAGCTTTGATACAAGAGTGTGTAGCTGAGGGGAATTAGTAGGTAAGTTAATAAGAAGTGATGATAGTTCTTCAGTGCTCAAGAGACTGTTCAGTGGGAAGGGGGGTAGCAAGAGAGGTAAGAATGACTTGTGAACAACATTAATGAGGGGAATGTGCTAAGGATTGATATTCATCATAAATGGAGTGTGCTGCTGCAGATATTGCTGCCAAAAGTCTGTCAAGTACTTCAGGTAGGCCAGCTTGGGTTTTTCTGACTGCAGAATAAATTCAGCAAACTTCTTGACTTCAGGATCTCCAAGAATAGTTCTCCAGCAGGAGCCAGGTGTTGTGTGGTGTGTTCTCTTCCAGGCCTTAATCAGTGGGTTGTTGCAGTTGTGAAGTCTGAGGTATAATCTGGTTCTAAGGTAGAGAAGTCTGATCTTATAGGGCATAAACCCAAAAGCACCAAGAATAGCATGTCTGTAGGGGCATTCAGGCAAATGAGGCACCAAGGAGGTAATGCACCATACTGCAAACTTGTCAAGCTTAGTGCAGTCTCTAGAAGTAAGAGAGAGAAGTGGTAAGCCAAATTCCAGGACAGGGAAGACAAACTGCTTGAGTAGAAGGAGGCAGCTGGGAGCTGAAGTTGTAGGAGGAGTAACAGCCAGTAGCTTGTGGAGTGCCTGTCTTGCTAGGATAATTCTCTTCTTCAGGTGTGCTCCAGAGTCTAGTCCAGTAGGAAGGAAAGGAAAGCCAAGATATGTAGCAGAAACCTGAGCAGGTAGAGTGGAGTTCTCCAAGTTGATGGGAGAGCCCAAAGGTACTGTCTTTGCAATGGAAAGCTGGAGATTATTCTTCTGCAGATACTGGCGGATGGTCTGGGAGTCTTGTTGCACATTGGAGGAGGATATTCTGATGTCATCAGCAAAGAGAGTAACCAGGCAGTCAGCTGAGAGTCTTGGGAAATCATTCAGGAAGATGGCAAACAGTATAGGACCAAGCACAGAGCCTTGAACCACTCCATTAGGAACTGAGAACACTGGTGATTGCTCACTTGGGTGCAGAATTCTTGCTTGTGGATCCAGAAACAGAGACCTGACAAGGAGGGTGAGAGAGGTACTGGAGAAGCATTGCAACTTGGACCAAAGCAGATTTCTGTCAACTGAATCAAAGGCCTTAGTAATATCAAACAGAACTGAGGGATACTTGCACTGGAGAGAGTGATCTTGGCTAAGTATGACTGCATATTCCAAGGAGAGGCCAGGAACAAAGCCAAACTGTGCAGGATGAAACTTGAGGGAGTCAGAGTAGAGCTCCTGAGCAAGCAGAAGCTCAAACACCTTTCTGCAGGTGGGCAGCAGAGATATTGGCCTGTAGGAGCTAGGATCCAGGTGCTTTCCTTTACCCTTGTACAGTGGCAGAACATTTGCAAAGGACCATTCCTCAGGAGTAGAAAGCTGGGCTGAGCATTGCTGAAACAGTGGAAGCAGAAGTGCAGACATGGCCTTGGTACTAGTCTTCAGAAGCTCATAAGAGATTGTGTCCACACCTGGAGCAGTAGAGTTGGGAAGCCTCTTGAGCACATTATGAATTCTCCTTTGATCAAGTGCAAGTGGAATGGGCAGAGTCTTGAAGTCAGGATGAAAGCCAGGAGTTGAGTACTGCTTTGTAGAGAAGAAGATGTTAGCCAGCTGCTCTGTTGAAGGTAACTTCCTGGAAGAGGGCCTCATTGCCCTGTAGAGTCTTGATACTGTTCTTGTTATAGAGTTGGAAGATTGCAGAGGCAAGGAACTCATAATATGATCCCAGAGCTGAGTATGCAGAGTGTGGTGAATTGCCTTGGAGTGGTGTATTGCTGTCAGGAGGAGATTCTCTGTTTTTGGGTTAGGGAAACTCAGGTAGCTTTGTTGCAGGGCTGAAACAATGGATTCCCATTTTCTTGAGGTAACAGCAGTAGTCTTGCATGGCAGTGAGAGGGAGGCAGACACCAGAATCAGATGCTTCACAAAGAGCCAGGCATAGTTGAGATCATCTGGCAGAGAAAGTAGCAAACTGGCAAGCTTCAAGTAGTTCCCAAAGTCTTTCTTCTGATTCTTGGTAGCTTTGTGGGTGAGCACAGTAAGTTTTGACAGCTTCTTCTTCACAACTGGTTGCATAGAAAGGGACCAGGCTGGGTGGTCAGAGGCTCTCAAGGATCCTAGCTCAGCTCCAGAGAATTGCTTGACTTCATTCACAAAGTAGAGGGCAGCAGCAGAAGGGCAGATCCAGTCAACACATCTTTTCTCAGATTGAGCACCTAGTGCTAGCAGATGGCTTTCTCTCAGGAAGTTCAGTAGGAATGTAGACCTTGGCTTCATTCTTGCAGTCAGAGTAGTCTTGTTAGGGTTAGGGTTAGGGTTAGGGTTAGGGTTAGGGTTAGGGTTAGGGTTAGGGTTAGGGTTAGGGTTAGGGTTAGGGTTAGGGTTTAGGGTTAGGGTTAGGGTTAGGGTTAGGGTTAGGGTTAGGGTTAGGGTTAGGGTTAGGGTTAGGGTTAGGGTTAGGGTTAGGGTTAGGGTTAGGGTTAGGGTTAGGGTTAGGGTTAGGGTTAGGGTTAGGGTTAG
>MCFE01000713.1:0-42768 GCA_002104905.1 Basidiobolus meristosporus CBS 931.73
AGGGGACATTTATTTGTGGTGGCCTTCTGATGGGTTCATGCCAATGATTTCTCATATTTTTTTGGCTACATTCTCATCTGCTGAAGTATTGTGGGCAGCTTACAGATGCACAGATATTCTCAATTTCCAGCTTGACAGAGAGCTGCAGGAGTGCATTGTTATTTTTAGTGGGTACACTGTCCACATGGCCTTTTGGTATGTAACCCTGCTTGTTGTACTGAATGAGAAAGTGAGGTGTTTTCCCACCATTCTTCTGTTGCTGTTAGCAGCAGGATTTGGTTGGGAAATATACTACTTTGCTTTATTTTCTAGTGGCATGTATATGGAAGCAATTCAAATCAAAGGGGACAGGGTGCAACAGATGCAGGTGTATGTGGTTCCTCAACTGTCTTGAAAATGCTTACCATGTCAGGTAATTGTGGATTCTCACATTGATGTAGCTGCAATATCCCAAATTCATGACTGTCTTAAGTTCACATGAGTATTAGCAAATAAGTGAAATAACAGTATCATTATGTTGAGAGGCAAGTTGCTTGCCCCATGGAGAGTACTATTTGACTTCATCACCTTAAGAGACGCAAAAATGTCCATGGACAATTGTAACAAGCCTCTCAGCCATGAAGTACACAGACAGCCTAGGAAACATTGCACATATTGCAGCAGTGTTTTCCCACTTAAGTTTTATTTGACCCTTCCTCAGTTTCTACTCTACAAACCATATCTTGCCAGCCACTCAATACATGTATAATGGCACCTAGTAGTTCTTGTCATCTTGCACAAGCTGAGTTGGGTGTGATTTTGATGTCTTTAGGCACACTTCAGCCTTCTGAATACTGTACACTGTATGAATGCTTTGAAGATCAAGACTCACTGATAGGTTGAGAGCCTATCTTCTCTATCAACAGTACCCTATAAGAGCCTGGCAAAATCCTAATATGCAATGATATAACACTTGTGGAGAAAAGCCAAGATTATTTTATTGAACCAAGTGAGCTCAGAAATCCATCTAGTTGTGAATGATGTGATCTTGTGGCTAGAGAAGTGATGTGTTTCCACTAATGTCAATTAATGGGGGCTTGGAGGATTTACAACTACTTCTTGCCATAATCATTCTGGGATGCAACTATTGTATTGATGGTGCAAATGTAAAACCTTTCTGAGGTCGGCAACATATGGCCTAGCAACCATCTTGATACCAGCATTTGTTAGCAGTTGCATGGTATTCACATTGAAAGGTTCCTCCATTGCAAGGTGTCCAACTTGCCAAGAGTCCACAGCCATGAGAGGAAAATATTGTTCACACTCCAGATATATTTCAGTAATACCCTTTCTAAGGAAGCTCATGTAGTGCAACAAATAATGTGTGTGGTAAAATTTGTAATTCCACCTAAATATTCTGCTTACTTAGTCACTTAGATCATTAGCTTCAAATCCTAGAGGATACTGACCAAATTTGTTGTGAGATTTACTTGGAAAATTTTCACAAAAATATCTGGTACCCTGATCATGAAAATCCTGAAAGTTATCCAAACAGCCCCAAACCTTGCACACATGGTCCTGGGACCTTCCTATGCCTATTCTATGTGGTGCTTGTGTCAAGATCATTTACAAGTACAAATACTATTCTTACATTCAATAAATCATTGAGTGAAGATCACTTAATCTACTTGTTCTCCCATTCACTGCCAATAACTCCAAGACTTTTACAGCAGGTTATGAGCCCCAAGCTATTGATCTCTGCAGTATTTACTACTGCCATTACCGGAATTTTTACTCTGCTGAAAAGTTAAATGGATCCAACTACTAAGTGTGAAGGTGAAGACAAAGATGCTCCTACAACAAAGAGGCCTTTGGGATATTTTCAGGGGAAAAGAATGCCCTCCTAAAGTGTGGGAGAGGAAACCTCAGAGTGCCAGAAGAACAAACATGGTGACTTTAACTGCATTTGCCTTAATGTCAAAGACAAATTGCTAATTCAATGTGCAAGTGTAAACACAACAAAGAAGGCCTGAAAAGCATTAGAAGAAATGTACCTGTCAATTTCTGCTGCCAAGAAAATATAATTTAGTCCAAAATCCTTTAATACAAAGATGTTGCTGGGGGAAGAAATGAAAAATCAAATTAAAAGAATTACCCTGCTGGTCAATGAGATGGAATTTATGAGCATACCAACTATTGCTGATGATGCAATAACAACTATCCTGAATAGCCTGACCAACAAGTCCCAGGGCCATTTGGAAAGATAGTACACAGTGTTAGCTGCCCAAAGTATATCTTGGCCACAGGTCATTAATTTTGTGAAGACCTATTAACAGGATCTTCATGACTATATCTTATAAAAGCTTACTAACTTCAACATATATACATCCTTGCTGCAGTTGTCACATCTTTATCACCCATGCTTGACAGCTTCTCTACAGGATATCTGCAGCGGTGCCATATAACACATATTGAGGTAACATAAGCATATGCATGGCTGCTACCATTTTGGCCATGCATACCTCCTGAATATCCAAGAAATACCTCTTAGTACTTGAACTGCATGTTACTTCTCCCTGCTGGATTCTAGTCCCCATATATGTACACTCTAGCTCTTGATCATTAGAATATTGTACTGAATTCTTAAGAAATTGCTTTGTACCTAGGAGGAGCCCCACATACTTTGGTAAAGTAGTTCTAACTAAACTTTGTTGCTTGCTGCCTTTAGCTTAACCTAGCATTAGCTAAGTGGTTACTCACACATTGTGGCTGCTCAGCAATCTTGATACCAAAGGCAAAGATGTCTTCATGAGCACATCTGCCCAAAGAACTTTTCAACCCATTCAGGCTGTCATCCATGTGCCAACTCATCACATCCAAACAAGCTTGAGGGCTATATTCTTGACTAGATTGGTATATGGTAGTACCTGCACCTTGACTTGCTTTCTTATCTCCCCATACATGTGCTCCATAGGAAACTCCCAATAGATGAAGCAAGGATCAATATTCCTCACATACCACACAATATGGAGCAGAGAATGGCTGCAATTACAGCAGAAATCTATATATTCTGCTTATACTAGTATAGCTGCTTAAATCCTGCCATAACTCCTCACATAAAAGCTGTAGATGCATCAAGCAGCATTGGTAATTTACTTCTGATAATTATTTTTACAATGTTAGCATTTGATTCTCAATGCTACAATGTATTCTTGGTAGAAACCGCTCCTGAAGGCCACTCAAGAAACACATATCCAACTCAATCAGCCCTTACATTTGTATATTTACATATATATATGTATACTGACTGAAGCCTGTGCAAAGTACTTTGAGCAGCATATACACAATAACATTTTGCCAATTCCTTCAAGTTTCTCTGGTATCTCAAAGTGCTTATTCAGATCAAAGGTTACCATCCATTGTGCTCAGAAAAGCTAGCTAAGTTGCTGATGGCAGGAGCATCTCCAATGTAAATAAAAATATGCGCTTTGATATGGCAGCCATTTACTAGTATCCCACTTGAAAGCGTACAGAATTTAGTCAGCAATGGATACAGGTAGCTATACAGGTTGAACAGGGATTCAGGCCCAGACATCAGTGAGACCACCATCAGATTATTGTTCTGTTACCGTAATATGGGTAAGTTCTCCACCATTGGCAGAGTATATTTTCTTGATTTTTCACCAGTATCTTTCTCCATCATTTCTTTAAACTCCTTGAGCACTGACAAAGCTTCTTCCTTGCGCTCCATGAATTAAACCACATGTATTTAGTATCATCATCATGAAAAGTGATCAAACACTACATCCTGCCCAAGGATAGATCTTGCATAGGTCCACACAGATCTGAGTGCACAAAATCTAATTTTTTTTTAGTTTTGATTAACCCAGAGCTCTTGAGCAATTGTATGGCTTGTTTCCTAAGTATTCAGGCTTTTGCATCCAGACTTGTCAAACTTGAAGCCAAGTTCTTCTGCTGTGGCTTTGTTTACAGATAGTAGGTTTTGGGCTATTTCTGGCTCATAGAGTACTTGTTGAAAGGTCAATGTATGGCTTTCTTCACTGCCTTTAAGGTTTATTTAAATAAATCTTCCTCCTACTGCATCAGTGTTCTACTGACACCCATGAAAATCTTTGTAGTTAGAATTTCATGCGTTAGGAAAACACTTACTTTGGTGTGTACAGTGTTGAGATGTCTAGAGTGAATATACTATGTTGAAAAATCCTTGTTTAAAGTCATTATTAGTGCAGATATGAATAGTCTTTCTTCAGATGTTGCAGTATTTCCTTCTTCAAGCTTTTCTGCTGACTACCTCTCTCTTCCAAGCACTGGTCTGAAGTGTGCCCTTTCTGCTCAAATATTGGACTATTGGTATAATTCTGCAGCTAAAGATTTACTTAGCAATTCTGGACTAGTGTTGATCACTGTGGGACTAATTTACAGCTCTAACTTTGCCACTTTTTTCAGATCTATGATCTTATGATAATTCCCCTATAGGCAGGATCAAAGTAGCACTAATACTGATTATTATGTACTAACCCTGAAACCGTTACAGAATGCTCCTGAATATTGAGAAACCCTCCTTACTTAATGTCACAGCTTTATTACTTCTGCAAATGTATAAATACTGAGCTTCTTTATCAATAAACAACAATTCAGCTATTATCACTATTTCTTGATAAGTTCCTTAAATACAAATAACTTCTTATATTGCAACACTTTCCATTTGCAGTAATTGCACAACAGATTAGTATAGACTTTGAAAGGCTTTAGGCATCTCCTTAGTTGGTTATCATTGCATATTAAGATATTTTCTTCTTCCTTCTTGTTGGTGCTGTGGAGGTGTATAGGTCCAAGGGAGAGATACGTCCAACACTTCTCAAGTGATTTGAGTGTGGGGTGTTCACTGGGTGCAATAACCTCTGGCAAAAGCTTGCTAGGAATACTTGGGTTCTGTCTCTAATCCAATGTGAAGGGGAATAAAGCCACAAGCTTGTCAAGGGAAAACTATTGAGCTACAATCCCCAACTTAGTTGGCGTCTTAACAAAAGTATGTGCTGGGTTCAGTGTCCTTTGAGATGACAATGTACTAAAGCTTCCAAAGTCAAAACAACTGTAAATTCCACCAGCAGGGACTTGATAAGAATGCAGCTGTGTTCAATAGTTACAAAGACAGAAAAGTATCTTTGCCTGTACAAGAACAAACTTGGGAAAGAATCAAATATAATAAAAGTTACCTACTCTGCAACAAGTTGGAATATTGCTAAAAAGGGATGATCATTTGTTGTTGGGGGCAGCCTCCCTTATATACTTTTCTTACTGGCAAAGTGGTTACTAATCCTGGTGTTCCAGGAGGTTCCAGATATCAATAGAAATCCTGATGACATCAGAATGACCCAAGAAAGTTCTAAGTAGGTGCCAGGAGGTTCTAAGAGGCACAGCACATCCAACCAATCCGGAATCAGTATTCTGAAACCTGTGTAACATAGGGATACCATATATGGTATGAAAATGGTAGGGATGGTGTCACAGGTTGATTATGTGTCACAGGTACTGGTGCAGGTACTTGCCTAATATAGAAGCACTTATAGCTAGTAATCTTACATAAAGTGAGGGGTAACTGATGCAATAAGGTAAGCAAGTGTGATAGTCAACCGGCTTATGGCATAGTACTGATCAGGTAAGACAAATGGGATAAAACTAAAATAAGTGTAGTAGAGATATAGGGAAGTAGAAAATAAGGGAATGAGCACATCTGTTAGTGGGTGTTACTGTCACCCTGCTACAGCACTTGATTTTCTTAACTTTTTATCCAGGAACCTTCCATATGTGTGATTTAAGGTCAGATCTGCAATTCTGGACTCTAGAGCTGATAATTCTGTCAAATTTTTCCGCTATTTCCAAGGGCTCATTTTGGCTCAAATGCCTCATACAAAGTTTGGTCACTAGTATAGGGATATTGAAAAAGAGCAAATATATTGGTTACAGTGGAAAGCTTCTGCTCTTACAGACTCCATTTATCTTAAGTATACTCAGTTTTCACTAATACCCTATCTACGCTAACAACTTATAGCTTACCAGCTTTGTTGCAAGTACAAGTTGACCTCTATACATCTTCACTGTGGGACACTGATGTTCTTAGTGTTGGTGTCTGGATAATAGTGCATGTGAGCTATGGATAAATTCCCTGTTTCTCACACATTTGAAGGCAATTCCATCCATTATGCCTAGATATGCCTGCTATCTTGCTGATGGCTGGGGCGTCTCCAATGCAGATAATACTATGTGCATTTATATAAAAGTAACTGACTGGTAATCTGCTAGATAACATACAAGGTTCATCCAACAATATACACAGGTAGCTATCCAGGCTCAACAGTGATCTAGGCCCATATATATGTGAGCCAAGCATTAGATATTGCTCTATGGCTGTGTAATATTTTTTGGGCTAGATGAGCTTCTGTAGACATAGTATTAATGAATACTTATAAAATGTGAGTAATCATTTCCTCCTATGGTGGTATATTCCTGGCAAGCTTAGCACCTTGCAACAATATTATTACTGATGTGAATAACATGCAACCGTTAGCAAATGCTGGAATCATAATGGTTACTATATCATGTGCTGCCAGCTGCATAACAGTTAATCATTTCCACCATTTGCATTGTCAATTGTATTTCAGGATGATTTTGGCAAGAAATATCAGTAAACCCTTGAGGCTACTTTTACTAGCATTGGAGGGAGCACACCACTGCTCAAGCCACAACATCACAGTATTCTCCACTAAGTGTGTTACTGATCTCACTTGGCTCCATAAGATAATACTCTAGTTATTTCCTTGGGAGTTATCACATCATATATTGAGACTTTGCTGGTCACATGCAAGGTACTGTTGTGACCATCAGTAAGCCTTCTCCTACAGTGCTATCACTGTGCAAGCTACATTTAGCACCATAAGGTCAGCCAAAAGGCATCACAAGCTCACCTGATTCATCTTACCCAAGGTAAAATAGGTGGCTAGGGGCTGCAACTGAAGTATCAAATGGCCAGCAGGATATTACTGGTATATGAGTGACTGATTAAAGCTCAAGTATGACTTGAGCAGCAAATGCATGCTGCCTAGGAGAACATGTTTCATCTCTGCAAAGCATGGAATGCAAGACTTGTCATCCTTAGCTGCATGTATGTCAACTTTCCGTGCCTAGTCCTGGGGAGGCCCTTGTACAAGGTAAGTTTCATGGTAGACTCAGTTATTGCCTGGGACTCTAGGAGTGGCTTGGCCATGTCTTCATACTGTTGACTGAACTTTTCAAGTGGTAGCTTGGAAATTTCAGTCCTTTCAAAGTGTTTGAGGTCTTCAATTCCATAGTACATCTGGGTATACCATACTTGGTTTGTAGGTAGGTCTTCATTAATGCCCAGTCAGTGAGATTGTCTCCTTGTGTGAGGAGCTTAGTGGTAATATCATTGGTGCATTAGTAGGGGAAGTCTTCAACCATTTCATGCTCAGATAGCGTGCACATCTTGCAGAGCTTCTCTCATTTGAATATGAAGCTCTCCACATTCTTTCCATCAAACTGTGGGGCTCCATGTGAGAGTGGTAATGGCATAGAATTCAATTTGGGTAGGTAGCTTGGTGTTGTAATCTTGACAATATTGGTAGTCTGTTTTCAATGAGCAAATAATGGCTCAAATCCTCTGGTAAATCTTGTTTGGTCCTAGGGAGCTTGTAAGAACCCCCCCCATGTTGGGTGCCAAATATGTGGTTGTGTATAAGTCCAAGGGAGAGATATGTCCAACACTTCTCAAGTGTGCAGGGTGTTCACTGGGTGCAATAGCCACTGGCAAAAGCTTGCTTGGAATACTTGGGTTTTGTCTCTACACTAAATTGTAGGAGAATAAAGCCACAAGCTTGTCAAGGGAAAACTATTGAGCTACAATCCTAACTTAGTTGGCATCTTAACAAAAGCATGTGCTGGCTTCAGCGTCCTTTGAGATTACAATGGACTAAAGCTTCCAAAGTCAAAGCAACTGTAAACTCCACCAGCAGGGACTTGATTAGAATGCAGCTGTGGCAAATAGTTACAAAGACAGAAAAGTATTTTTGCCTCTACACAACAAATTTGGGAAAGAATATGATAAAATAAAGTAGGCCTACTGCAAGTATTCCTTACAAGTAATGCCTCCAAGGTCAGTTGGCTGTCTGTGTAGTCTCCTGGGAGTGTCCTGTGGTCTGAAATTGGTAGCTTAGGTTGCAGCAGATAGCAGTCATCACACTAATTAACAAGTTGGTATATTGATAAATGGGATAATGGCTTATTTCTGAGGGACTACCTTCCATTTGTCCTTTTTTCACTGGCCAAGTTATTTTTAATTATGGTGCTTCAGAAGGTTCTTAACTCAAAATGTCCTGTGGTCTGGGGTTGGAAGTTCAGGTAGCAGCAAGTAGCAGTGATCACACTAATCCACAAGTTGGTATATTGATAAAAGGGATGATTATTTATTGTTGAGGGATTGCCACCCTTATATACACTTCTTGCTGGCTAAGTAATTACTAATCATGGTGTTCCTGAAGGTTCCGGAGATCAATTGAAATCTCTATGACATCAAAATGAGCTAAGAGTACTCTAAGTAGGTGCCAGACGGTTCTAAGTGGCACAGCACATCTAACCAATCAGGAACCAGTACTCTGAAACCTGCATAACATATGGATACCATACACGGTATAGAATTGATAAGGATGGTGATACAAATTGGTCATGTGTCACAGGTACTGGTATGTGTACTTGCCAAATATAGAAGCACATATAGGTAGGAATCTTATATAAAGTGAGGGATAACTTATGCAATAAGGTAAGCAGGTGTGATAGTCAGCCTGCTTATAGGATAGTACTGATCAAGCAAAACTAATGGGATAAAACTAAAATAAGTGTAGTAGAGAAATAGGGAAGTAGAATATATGGGAATAAGCACATCTGTTGGTAGGTGTCACTATAATCCCATCACAGCAGGAACCCAACAGTTTTGTGCCACTGGTCATTCACTGGATCCCACACATCCTGGTCTTCAGTTGGTACTGCAAGGTCTAGTACCTCATATACCAGTCCTTGCAATAAATTGCTGCAATATTCAAGTGCGTTTTCTTGAGCACTGCTCTTGATGAAGTGCTGCAATCTCTTGGTATGCCTATTGACATTCCAAAATTCAACCAAAGCCATTTTGATAGTCTTTCAAGTTCTTGAAGTTGTAGCCTTGTTTGTCAGTGAGATCTCCACTGTGTCAACAATGGAGGATCTGGAGGCTGTGGCAGACAAATTGCCTTTCTTTGAAAACTCATATACTTTGCTGGAGTGTAGTTCAGCTGCCTCCACATCCAACTGTTGTGTAAGCAGCTGTTTGCAGGTTGGTAATTCTTCTTGGCTCTGATGGAATTTAGTCTGTTCTGTGCTCACAGCGTTAATTGACAAGAACTGCAGTTCTCTTTGTATGCTTCTCTGTCTCAGGCTTGGGTAGACATATTTCCCTCTACTTCTTCCTTTATCACTGCCAGATCTTTCACTGCTACTTTGACTGGGTGCTTCTTGAATGGTAATAAGCTTTCCTTGATAAATGCTATGCTGGTGCATCTGTATCTGCCTGCTTATCTCTAATTGCACTCTTCCAGCTACCTGACATCTCTTTGACACTTGTTTTGAGCTTTTGGCCCTGCTTGCAATGGGCACTTGAGGAAGCCACTGGTTTTTAGCCATGGCACCCTTGTTCTTCTGCCTTTGATAGTTTCTGCTATTCTAAAGATACTTTCTTAGCATGCCAATACTGGCCCAAGTTCTGTTTGCCTGTTTTAATCCAGAAAAATGCTCATGGTACAAGTCAAATTCAATCTGTTTGGCCTTGAGTTCCTGATGGTCTCATGGTATGCCAGCCTTAAGGTGATGTCAGCTTCTGACAGCCTCTTGAATATTAGCCCACTCTTCATTATTGCATTCAATGGCTTCACAGATCTACAATGTCTTTTGACTTTTAGGCTTTGGTACAAACACCACACTGTCTCTCTCCAATGCTGTGTTGGGCCTTTCTGTGGGCTTTGTCATTGGGCACTGTTGTTGTGCCTCAAAGATTGTACAGTGTTCCTCTGTTGTTACATAAGGAAATGGCTCAAATGTTGGCTGTAACATTGAGCTACTTGAGTTCCTTCTTTGCACCAAAAATATTGCTTTCTCTATCTAGGATATTAGTTGCTCTACACACATTATCTGCTAATCTTGTTTCTGGACTATTTCCTGATTTCTCTGGGCCATTGCATCTATCCTAGCAGCCACTGCACCCAATTGCTTCATTAATGCTTTGGTATGAGCTGACAACATACTTGCTAATATGGGTGGTGATGATATTATGACAGCCACTTGTTAGTCTTCAGCTGAAGGTACTGCATTTGCTATACTCTCATGTGCCTGAGCATAATGGTCAGTTTTTGGCTCTACAGATGTTCTCAATTGCCTACTTGAATGAGAGCCTGAGGAGTCTGCATTATTACCTTCAGTGGGGAATCTGTCATCATGGCCTCTTTTGGATGTAGCCCTACTTGTTGTACTGATTGTCAAAGTAAGCTGTTGTCCAGCTGTTTTTCTGCTGCTGTCAGTGGTAGGTCTGGTCAAGAACCAGACAACTTTACTTTATTTTTTGGCGGCATATATATGGCAGTGAGTCAAAGCAAAGGGGAAACAGTGTTACATATACATGGGTATTTGGTACTACAACATTATTTATAATGCTTACTATGGCAGGTCATCATTGAATCTTGCATTCATGTAGGTGCAATGTCTCAAATACAAGACTCCCTTAATTTCACATTAGTATTGACCAAAAGTGATGTAACTGTGTTAAATTGTTGAAGGTCTAACTGTTTGCCCCCTGGTCAGGACTACTTTGATTCAACACCAGAAGAGAAGAGAAAAAAGACCATGTGGCTATTGTAGCAAGCCTCTCAGACATGAAGCATGCAAACAGCATAAGAAGTATTACAAGAATAACAGCCAGTGGTTTGCCACACAAGTCAAATTCAACCACTCAGCAGTCACTGCTGTACCAACATTACCTTGCTAGCCAGTTGATACTTCTATATTGGCACCTGGCCATCTTTGTAGCCTTACAGAAACTGGGTTGGGTGAGCTTGTGATGCATTTGGGCTCACCTCAGCCTTCTGAATATGGCATGCAGAGTGATAGCTCTGACAAAGAAGGCTCACAAACGGACTGTGAGCTTATCTCCCCCAACAACAGTACTACACATGAGTCTGGTTATGTCCCAATATGCAATGAGATAGCACCCATTGAAACAAATGCTAAGGATACCTTATGGAGCCAAGTGAGCCCAGTGATCCATCTACTGGTGCATGATATATTGTGGTGGCTAGAGAAGTGGTGCATTTCCACTAATATTAGTAATGGGGGCTTTGAGGTTTTACCACTACTTTTTGCCAAAATCATTCCAGGATGTAACTTACCATGTGCACAGAACAGGTGGACAACCATCATGCAGCTGGCAACATATGACCCAGAAACTGTCCTGATTCCAGCATGTATTAACAGTTACATGGCACTCACATCCAAAAATGCTACCATTGCAATGTGTTCTAATTGTCAGGAATAGCCACCATTGAGGGAAAACACTGTTCACACTCTGGATATATTACCCATATATGCAGGCTTCACAGTGCTCCAAATTGGCGGGGGGATCAATTTTCACTCCAGAAATTAGCTGATCTTTGATCATTTTGCGCAAATAATCAAAATTGATGCGTCCAAATCTCCTGTGCCAAAGCATTGGTGTTTCTTCATTTAAGTTACTTATATTGGCTTCCAGATATGATGGAATATAAGTCAGCTTGTATAGATTCTGATCTCTGATGCCCAAAGCAATATGGGCACCATTTTGATCAGTGATCCTGCATCCAGAATTGTCAAAACTGAAACTGAGTCTTTCTGCTGTGGCCTTACTTACAGAGAGTAGGTTCTTGGCTATTGCTGGTACATAGAGTACTTCTTTCAAGGTCAGTGTATGGCTTCCTTCACTGCTTCTAAGGTTTACTTGGATAGTTCCTTCTCCCACTGCATCAAGTGTACTATTGTCACCCATGAAAACCTTCTTAATTGGAATTTCTTGATATTGGGTAAAAAGTTCTTTTTGGTATGTAAAGTGTTGAGCAGCTCCAGAGCCAATATACCATGTCTGAGAATCCTTGTTTGTGGTCATATTTAGTGCAGATATGAATAGTCTATCTTCAGTTGTGGCAGCATTTCCATATTCAGGCTTCTTTTGCTGATAATCTCTCTTTTTGAGACACCGGTCTGATGTGTGTCCTTTCCTTTTGCAGTAGTTGCAAAATAGGTTGCTGTTGCCTTTGTAGTGTCTTGGGTACCTCCTTTGTTGGTTATCATTGCTTATTAAAGCATTTTCTTCTTCCTTCTTATTGGCACTTGATTTTCTTAATTCTTCATCCAGGAGCCTTCCATATACGTAATTCAAGGTCAAATCTTCAGTTCTGGACTCTAGGGCTGATACAAGGCCCTGAAACCTATCTGTCAGGCTATTCAGGATGGTAACTATCACATCCTCATCAGTAGTTGGTACACCCACAGATTCCATCTCATCTACCAGCAGGGTAATTCTGTTATTTAGATTTTTCATTTCTTCTCCTGGCAGCATCTTTGTAGTAAAGAATTTTTGTCTCAGATACATCTTCTTGGCAGCTGAACATGACTGGTAGGTGTCTTCCAATGCTTTCCAGGCATTCTTTGCCGTTTTTGCACTGGAGCATTGAATTAGCAATTTGTCCTTGACATTAAGGCAAATGCAGTTAAAGGCACTTTGTTCTTTCTTCTGGTACTTTAAGGCTTCCTCTCCCACGTTTTTAGGAGGGCATTCTTCTCCCATGACAATATCCCAAAGGCCTCTTTCTTGTAGCAGCATCTTCATCTTCACCTTCCACACTTGGTAGTTAGATCCATCCAACTTTTCAGCAGAGGGAAATATTCCAGTAATAGCAGAAGTAGACATTGCAGAGAGTGACAGCTTGGGGCTCATAACCTGTTGTAAGAGTCTTGGAGATATTGGAAGTGATTGGGAGGACAAGTAGATTATGTGGTTTTCACTTAATGATTTATTGAATGTAAAAGTAGTATTTATACTTTTACCTGATCTTGGCATTACAAAGAATAGGCTAAGGAAGGTCCCAAGAACATGTGTGCAAAGTTTGGGGCTGTTTGGACAACTTAGAATATTTACCCAGAACATTAAAATTCTCAAAGTAAATCCCAACAAGGAATTTGGTCAGTATTCTCTAGGATTTGAAGGTAATGATCTAAGTGACTAAGTTAGGTGAATATTTAGGTGGAAATACAAATTTTTTCAACAGTTAAGAGGGTCGTTATTTCAAAGCTGCTGGTATAATGAGGGTCTCCAAACAGTATCCAGAGGGCTGATCTGGATTGAACCCACCTGTGGGACCAAGTTGCTTTTCATAAGGATTCTCTAGCCACAACAATATATCATTCACCAGTAATTGGAATACTGATCTTGCTTGGTTCCATAAGTGTTCTTGGTACTTTTTCTATGGGTGTGCCTCATCATACATTGGGATTCTACCAGGCTCATGCAGTGTACTGTTGTGGGAGGAGAGAGGCTCATAATTCATGGGTGAGCCTTCTTTTTGAGAGCCATCACCCTGCAGGCCATATTCAGAAGGCTGAGGTGAGCCTAAAGGCATCACAAACTCACCTGAATCAGTTTGGCCAAGGTGACAAGTATGGCTAAGTGCTGTTATGAAAAGATCAACTGGCTGGCAGGATATATAGGTGCAGTAGTGAGAAATGAGTACTCAAGTATTACTTGTGTTGCAAAATACTGGCCATGTTCCTCAAATACTTCCTCTAGAATCTGCATGTTTCATGGCTAGGCGGCTTGTTACAATGGCTGCACTGCCACTTCTCCCTTCTCCTACAGTGTTGATTTAAAGAAGTCTTTTTCATTGGGCAAACAGCGTCACACTCAACACTGTAGTACTATTATATCACTTTTTTGTCAATAATCTTGTGAATTTACAACAAACTTACCTTTGAGACATTGTAGCTGTAAGAATTTAAGACTCAACAATAACCCACCATTTTAGCATTATAAATAAATTTGTGGCATCACACACACATGTATATGTACCACTATTCCTCATTTGGTTGGACCCACTTCCATATATATGTTGCCAAAAATACACCAAAGTTGTCTGGTTCCCAACCAAACCTACCACAAACAACAGCAGAAAAACAGCTGGAATACAGCTTGCTCCAACATTTAGTGTAACAAGCAGGGCTACATCCAAAAAAAGGCCATGTTGATGGTGTTCCCACTGAAGGTAATAATGCAGACTGCTCATGCTCTCTGTCAAGTAGGCAATTAGGAATCTCTGTAGAGCCACAAGCTGACCATAATGCTCAGGTAGATGAGAATGTAGCAACTGTAGTACCTGTGGTGGAAGACCTGCAAGTGGCAGCCATAGCATCACCACCACCAGTATTAGTAAGTTTGCTGTTAGTATTTACCAAAGAATTGATCTGGAAACTAATTGTGGTGGCTGATAAGATAGATGCAATGGTCTAGCAAAATTAGGAACTTGTCTAGATACCAGACGCATGGACAATTTGTGTAGAGCAATCAGTATCACAGGTAGAGAACACAGTATCTATGGTGTAAAGAAGGAACACATGTAGCTCAATGTCACAGCCAAGAATTGGGCCATTTCCTGATGCAACAGTAGAAGAACACCATACAGCCCTTGGAGCACAACAGAGGTACTCAAAGATTAAACCCATAGAAGAACCTATCACAGTGTACAAGGGAGAGACTGTGATGTTTATATGCAAGACTAACAGTCAAAAGATGTAAAAGATCTGTGAAGCTGTTAAGTGCAATGATGAAGAGTAGGCTAATACTCAAGAGGCTATTAGAAGTCTAGAATTGCATCTCCTCAAGGTGGGCCTACCATAGGACCATAAGGAACTCAAGGCCAAGCAGAATGTGCTTGACCAGGTCCACAAGCATTATCTTAGATTCAAGCAAGGAAACAAATTTTGGGCCAGAATTAGTATGCTGAGAGAGTATCTCAAGAATAGCAGAAGCTGTCAAAGATAAAAGAACAAGGGTGCCATGGCTAAAAACCAGTAGCTTCCTCAGGAGCTTGTCACAGGCCAGGCTGAAAGCTCCAAACATGCTGCAAAGCAGCATTAGGTTGCCAGATGAGTGCCAGTAGGGAACAAGCAGGCAGAAACAGATGAGAATGTGTAGCATTTATAAAGGAGACACATAGTTCAATACACAAAGCACTCAGTAGCAATAGCAGTGAAGGACCTGAGAGTGATAGAAACCTGCAGCTCTCTTAGGAGCCCATTGAAAGCAGGGCTGAAAGCTCCAAACAAATGGCAGAGAAATGTCAGGTTGCTGGGAGAGTGCTGGTTAGGGACCAGCAGCAAAAACAAGTGCACTAGTGCAGCATTCATGAAGGAGAAAATGTAGTAAAATACAAGAAGCCTTAGTCAAAGTAGCAGGGAAGACTTGTCAGTGAGAAAGGTAAAGGTAAAGAGAAAAAGTCTACCCAAGCCAGATACAGAGAAGCATAAGAAAAATGCTGGAGTTCTCACCAACTAATGCTCTCAGCCCGGAATGGGCTGAATCCCATAATTGCCAAGAAGAATTTCCAAGAGTAAAATAGCTGTTTTCTCAAGTGTTGGAACCACAGTCAGTTGAGCTACACTCCAGTGAGGTATATGAACTTGCAGAGAAAGGCAATTTGTCTACCACTACCTCCTCATCCTCCACTGTAGACAGAACAGAGATCCCACTGATAGGCAAAGCAACAAAATCAAGAACTCAAAAGACTAGCACAGTGCCCACAGTGGAGTTTTGGAACATTTACAGGCACACCACGAGGTTGCAGCACTTCTTCAAGAGCAGTGCAGAAGAAAATGCACTTGAACATTGCAAGGATTTACTGCAATGACTGGGAAGTGAGTTGTTAGGCCTTACAGTGCTGGCTGAAGACCAGGAAGTACAGGAACTAGTGAATGAACTCTTTGTCATGGGATTTTCATTTTGTGACAACCTTTTGACAGGATCATCATGAATATTTCTCATAGGTGTATGCTGGGTATCTCCTGAGTAAAAGCCAACTTATATGCCTTTCAATATGGAATTCACAGAGACAAGAACTGGTATGCACCTACAAGAGGGGCAAATATCTCACAGGGAGAAAGAATATATTAGACTTGTTCTATTGGATAGTGCCACATTGAGCCATCAGTGGCAAATGATGCCATAGTGTGCCAGGGAGGCCAAGTGAACCTACACCTGGCCACAGAGTGTGCAGTACAGCTCTGCATCTTCATGCAAAGCAGCCCTTGTGTTTCACTCATTGTGATGGAGAAAATCCACCTTTGACCTTTTTTTTAAGGTAAATGTTGTACAGGATGTGCAAGTGCACTGAAGGATTAAAGATATGCATCTGGTACTCAATACCCATGGCACTCTGAATCTAGCTCCTGTGGCTTGTAACATGTCACAAAAATGCATGGCACTATCTTGGTCCACTGGTACTATCTGGCACTATAAGTGCTTTGTATTGATCTTACTTTAGGGCTAATATTTAAATATAGTGCCAGATAGTACCAGTGGACCAAGATAGTGCCATGCATTTTTGTGACATGTTACAAGCCACAGGAGCTAGATTCAGAGTGCCATGGGTATTGAGTACCAGATGTATATCTTCAATCCTTTAGTGCTCTTACACATCCTGCACAATACTGATCCACAAAAAAACATCAAAAAATGGATTTTCTCCTGCATCATAGATGAAACACAGGGGCTGCTTTGCATGAAGATGCAGATCTATGTTTCCCACTCTGTGGCCAAGTATAGGCTCACTTGGCCTCTCTGGCACACTATGGCATCATTTGGCACTCATGGCTCAATGTGGCACTATCCAATGGAACAAGTCTATTGGCCAAAGTATTTTGGGGATATTCATGAGGTATTAATGGTAACAGTGGCAGTAACCTAGCATATGTTTGCAAGACACATGTGTTACCAGCATTATAATACATATGGCAACTTTGCAAGTATCACACTGACAAGTCACAAAGTTAAGGTGATATATATATAACAATTGCAATAGGTATATGTTTGTAAAGGTTGGTAAGCCAGAGGCCATGGTTTCTTTTGATTTGAGCTATATATAGGATACATGTGATAGTATTGGGTAATCAAATACAGAGGCATGATTCCACTGTGGAATTCATGAAAGGCATAAGCAGGGGTAGAGAAATGAAATACCACTGGGTAAATTGGTACAGTGTCAATTGACAGGACTAGCTGCAGGCTGCTGCACTGCTATACTGATATCAATAGATGTATGCATAAATACTGACAGAACACCATGCAGTTTTTCACCATCTAAGGCACCCACTTGTATATGGCTGTTAGGTCTGCTCAAATAAATGTAGACCATGTCAGAGCCACCTGAATGCCATACAAACCCTGCTGGAAGATCATCAAGCGCTGTCAAGTCTACTACCATATTTGGTGGTAATTGCAGCAAAACACTGTCACAATTCCACCAAAAGATTGTAAAAAGGGTCAGGAATTCCAATCTGCTGGCATTATGGAGCCTCATTGAGGGATCCTGACAGCTGATCCAGATTGGATCCACCTGTAGGACCAAATTAGTTTTCATAGGGTATAAGGAGCATGGTGTAATGGACTCATGCTTTGTTCCATGGATTTTGTAGATGGAAATGAGTAGATTTGTTCTATATTGTCATTGAGGCTTGAGCATGTTTTCTTGTTTTATCATCATTCTCTTTCTTGACCACAACCTTCTGTTCACTGAGCATGAAAGTATTTCCCCAATTCCTTTGGATCTTTGACAATCAGCAATATGTATGATTAATTACAACCTGCTGCCTGAAGATACACTACAACTATATTCACAATGATCTGACTGAATAACTGCAGTGCTCTGATGGTCTTGTTTGCCCCAAACTCTCAAACAATGGTCTGGCTTGATTCCCATATGTCCGGTGGACTCATGGGGCTGTAGCACAGCTAGCAGATCTATATTTGCCTTTGAAACTAATGTATATGATCTTGCTTAAATGGTGAAGGCATATATATATAAATATACATATCTATATATGTTTTGACTGGCAAAGTGTTAGCATATGCTTCTTGAGGCCACTGATTGTTTCCGATTGTTTTACTCAAACAATCAATATTGATATGTCCAGATCTCCTGCACCAAAGCATTGGTATTTCTTTATTCAAGTTAATCACATTGGCTTCCAGATATGGTTGAATGCAAGTCAACTTGGATGGACTCTAATCTCTGATACCTAGGGCAAGGTGGGAGCATTCTGATAGATGATCTGGCATCCAGAATTGTCAAGACCACCACTGATTCCATGTGGTGCAGCCTTACTAGCAGAGAACAGGCTCCTGACTATTTTTAGGGCATAAGGCACTTCTTTGAAGGTTGGTATATGGCACCAATCAGTACAATTTGGACATACCATGTTAGTTCCTGGTCCAACATTGCCAGATGAGCTTTAGTGGCTATTCAGTGGGCTACTAATGAATCACTGTCAAATCAAAGCATATGTTCCCATCTGCATGGAAAATACACCAACAAACAGCTAGATTGCTGGTTTGGCTCAGAGAAAGAGCCATGGCCAATTTGATACATCTACCCCTATTATGCAAGAAGCTTGTGATTGGGTTTGAGTGGCTCTTGTGAAAGCCCAAGTCTGAGTGTGCAGAGATTGTATGGTAGTGCTTTGGGAGTTCTCTATGGAGTGAATGTGTGAGGAAATAAGAGGAAGCATTAAATTGCAGCCACCACCAGGTCCAAATCTCATCAAGAGCATGATATTCCAGTCCATCATGAGTGTGCTGAGGTGGTATATGGAGGACAGCCAGGAAGAGTTGGAGATTAGCAAACATGGATGTGTTCATGGAGACATGTATGCTATGGTACTTGGAAGTTAAGCAGTCCAAATACATGGATAATAAGTTGAATAAGAAAAGGCAGAGTTTGACACCAGAAGCACCGAATTTATTCATAGGAAATCTTTGCCGAAGTATGCCAGGTGTCTGTTGGGTGCAAGCCAAATTGTATACCTTTTGGTATGGAGTTCACCCAAAGAAGGAAGGAAACGCACCCACGAGAGGGACTAGAACCCAGCCGGGCCAAAGAAATGTTGACTGAGTAGTGAGAGGCATTTTGCGGATATTCAAGAGATGATCATGCCAAAGGTGGTGGCAACGGAGCATATATAAAATGTCCCAAGAACACGTTCTGGTAACAATTCAATGCCAAACCAAGGATCTGTAATCCAACGTGGGAATACCAGCAAGAGAATCCATACTATCTATGGCCTGACCGAGGGAAGGATGGGCTATTCTGCTGCTGGGCCAACCGGGATCCACGGTGGAACGGTTCACGTACTCATAGTAGAGGCGGTATTGAGCAGGTGGGGGATTTCAGGGTAGGCCCAATGACAATTGGCCTCTGTGCACCGCTCTCCAACACCTCGCGCTGCTCGTCCTCATTACTGGTGCGGGGAAAGTTCTATCGAAGCGCCGCTTCCCATCCAAAAGATAGTCCATTTCAGGGGATGTGATTCTCGGGTCACGAGAAGCAACTGGACTCCTACCCGATCACGAGCATGGTTCCCTCCAGTCATCATAAATCCTCACAGCCAGGTGGGCTTCCTCTAGTGCTTGGGGAATCTTTGGTGCTGCCCAATCGCCTGCCGACCGCGGAAAGGATCCTTCGGCCAGTTTAGCCAGTGAAGCCCGAATGGACCCCTGGACCAAAGCCTATGATGCAGACAGTGATGGCGGGAATGATGAGGATGAGGATGAGGATGACGATGTGCTCCGTACATGGACACAACCACGGGACCAAGTCATTCCCCCCCCCACCCAACTCACCTCCCTAATCCCGACGGTCAGAACACAAAAGGCAGAACCGCAGCGGGCGATTGGCGTGAAGAAATACCGGATTAGGGAGATGGGTGAATGCGGAGTGGACCCAAATCCGGTTGGGTGGTGGTTGGGAATTACCATTACGAGCCTCGCGCTACGACACGAAGCGACTGTCCCAACGGGATTTGCCTCGAGTGTTTGGGATGATGCCATCCGGGTGAGGGAGGTGGCGAAATTCGGTGGGTGCACTAACAGGGGATCCTCACTGGGCTACGGGAGAAGGGTGTTCCATTTATCATACATGGTTTGGCCAGCTGACCAGTAAATTCACATTACAGAGTGGAGAAGGACAACAATTACAAATATAGATATGATACAGCTCAGATCAATCTGGACGTCCGCTTGAGAAGGGGAGGAAGGGGGGCGGGGACCTGGTGGAGGGGGTGAGGGAAGGGGGGTTCAGCATCAGCATTCCAACAATGCGTCCAGGGTCACAAAGAATGCCGCCATTAAAACAGATTGGAATTTCGGGTCGCGCATGGCAAGATCGCACAGATGGAGATCCCCGATGTTTTTCAACTGAGGCAATATCGCGGTTCGCCACCGGAATTCCGCCACGAGAGATCCGGTTCGGGGACAGATGCAGGCCATGTTCAGGTTCCCATACTCGTGACGCTTCCACAGGTACGTCTCGGCGTTCCACACGAACGAGTATTTCGTGGAGAACATGGACACCTTGGAGAGCTCCGTATGGAGGTTGATTTCGGGGCACTCAAGGCTGACCGCACGACGGAACGCCCGTCGTCTGGCCACGATGGTCACCCCGTCGTTGGTCATGGCGAGATTGCGGTAGACCTGGTCGATTTGGTAGTAGATGTGGTGGGTGGTCTTTCGTTTGAGCACGTAGGTGGGCTGGGAGGGGTGAACTGGGTTCAGGAAGAGGTCGCGGGACAGAAAGGACTTTCTGTCCACGGTGAAGGCATGTTTGAGAGTCAACTGCTTCTGGGCGAACGGCTCAGGAGCGGTGGAGCTACGGGAAAGAAACATTACTGGTGGGGAGGAAGTTCGTCGGTAACTGTACGCTGAAGTTGGTCTCTGGCGTACGAAGATCCCCTTTTATATTGGCCTCATTTATCCGAATGAGCCATTGGTGCTGCTAATTGGGGGTTTGCAGGCGAGCGGTGTTAGCCAACTGGTCTCGGCTGGAAAAGACCAGCGGGATTCCCATCTATGGTGAATCCCTGAGAACAATGGTCGGCTGGATATTTCCGGGCCGATCCTGAGGAGCCAATTATGGTGGGTTGACAAATATACCAGCCTGGTTTGATCCAAGGGATTTCTCTAGTTTTATTCCAACATTTGGTGAGGCGCGGTCGCACTAAGATTGCGTTTCTAATAGGGGTTTAGCCCCGATGTTGGTGATGGCTCAACTATGGGTCCACTGGATGAATCCGCAGACGGGAGGGGGTGAGACGCTCCGGAACCGTAGTCTCTTGACTGCAGTTCACCAGGCTGACGTTTCCTTGGGTTTCGAGATATATACAGCTAGTGGGATAAATGGCCCAACGGAATTACTTTGACCCTGCAGCGCCATGGGATTCCATAAATTATAGGATCCAACCGCTAGGGTGGTGGGTATCGGACGAATGGTTTTGTCAGGATTTGGTCTGTATCGAAATTAGTGTTGTGGAGAGTCAGAGCCTGGCCTCAGCCAAATTCTGTTGCTCCATTTTGAGAAATCGTGGGTAGGTATACCGGAACATCAGGGAAAATATCTCGTCAAAAGCTCGGTCGAAGATGTTCAGCTGGACGTCGTTGGTCTGTATTCGACGGCGTATCTCTTTCGCCGTACCTGACTCCAGGTTCAGCTCAAATTCAGAGTCGATTGCAATGAATGCGCTGCAGATACTATTGATCTCCAGGATCACCCAGGTGGGTAGTGTTCCCTCGTCAATGATGTCCGAGGTGTGGAGACGGAACTTCTGGATCCGTTCGAAGAACAGGACATTCTCCACACTGAAGTCGCGCTGCGAGAACCGCTTGAACACCTCGAACTGCTGCGGATCCTCTACCATCGATTCGAACGAGGACATCTTTGTGCTCTTTGTACTCGCTGCATCGGTCCCGCGCAACGCATCTATGGTGGGGAGGATGACACTGAAGACATGGCTGATCATCAGTGCCACGACGCTCCAGTGTGCGGCTGGAAATATCTTGATCACCTCTTTCAGTGCTGGAAGCGCCGCAAAGACGACGTACAAGATGAAGGCAACGACACCCAACGTGAAGTCTGCCATCAGCTCTCGCTTGATCCCGTACGCATCGTTGACCCCTCGCAGCCAAGTTATGAAGAGTGGGCACAGGATGAACACGTAGAAGGCCGAGGTCAGGAAGACCGGGATAAACTCCCATCCCACCAGACAGTTTCCAACGGCCATGGTTGGTGTGATCTGGAACTTGGTGGTGAATGCTTGGACAAGCAAGCTCAGGCCCATCTGCAAGGCTAACGCACCCAGGATCAATCGGACGATGTACTTGGTGGTGAACTTCTCCCGATGCCTATAGTACCAGTTCTCATCAAGCACCATGGTCGGGGCGGTGAAGGCGGCATACTGCCTAGGGCTGAGATTGGACTTCTCCGGGCTAACGTTTATGTACTGGGTTCCCTTTGAGCCAGCGACCAGCTTCGCTTGGCTGAAATGATACAGAAAGGCAAGCCGCATGAATCGCCCTGCGACTGAGGTAAGCCATAGCGGCATCCCGATCGATGAGACCCAGATATTGAGGAAGCAAGGGAAGGTGTTGTAGGTCGGCTCTCGGCCGAGATAGAGTGTGGTGACCAACGAGTTCCCGATGGCCATAAGCACGGTGAGAGTGATGCTACGGTAGCGTATTGCTGGAGATTGGTATTGGGCGACAAACAGGAAAGTGGTGGAAAGCAGAATGAAATTCCAACCAATCGCCACTGAGTAATAGAGTTTCTGTGATAAAGTCCAGTTATCCATAGTAGTGGGAGGTAATTATCCATCCACCTACGAGTACCCCGCTAGTTTTATAGAGGAAGTTCCCAGATGCCATGCGCTCTTAACATTGCAAGTAAAAACAGTCACTGCGTTGGCATATTGATTAATGTCATCGGTATGTTAATACCTGCACTTACATATATCCCTTCATATTTTCTCAATGAACCACTTGATGGGCTCACGAAATGCAATACGGCACCAACATGGTAGTGATCTAGAATATGGATGCACTGATATATGCAATGACTTACGCTAGTTAACAAATATCCATCCAGTCATCGCCCGACGGCGAAGATAGCATCGGCCTCGATGAGATTTGGTTTGCTGGCTGGCCTTCACCATGCACCAACGCTCAGTTACTTGTATCATCAAACTCGGAGGGCACTCGATGTTTGTGCCCAGTGCACCCTTTGCTCTACAATGCATCTCGATACGGAGCCGGCCTCCTCATGGGAGCTAGGTTTTTATCACTACGCTACACACTACACCGTAGTCGACAGGCTTCAGTGCCTCGTAATCTTAATTGCCCAATGCTCTCCTGCGATATACCATACGGCATGAAATGAAAATAAATTAAACAGCCGCCCAATGGCATTCCTTGTTGCTCAACCAGAATCCACTAATCGCAGCAGGCAATGCGTGTGGGTTGGAAGAAGTTTTGCCTCCTGCTAGATCAAGTGGTGACTGCGATGCATCCTTACGAAACCTCCATGAGTGGAGCAAACACATGCGGTCCTCCGCCTTGAGCAGTCGATACGTGCAGGTTTCGTGAAAGCAAGATCTGAATTAGATTGGAGACGTCTACGATGGCTGACCAGGCTAGCGATCAGCCAATCAACCCGCCATTGTCATCGAAGATCCTCCCCTGCTTGCATGTCTGAATCCACTGTGCACCACCAAATCCCTCGCGTCACAGCCAATGCTGCCGAGGGTATATTGCCGAAAACAGTCGACGACCGCATTGTTTCCTTCGCTAGCCAGCTGCCTGTTTTCCTTCGGCAAAGCAGCGCTACTGCCTCCGGCTCAGGCAGCAATTTGCAAGGACAGAGGCTACCTTTCCGGACGCTTCTGTGGATTTTGTCGATTCAATCAGTAACAGTAGAGGTGGCAAAGGACGAAACCCAGAGGATTAATTTCGCTATTCTTGGGTGAGCACCCCAACCAAGTAGCTCTGGTCAACCCAAAGCTCGCCAAAGGAAGCCCTGTCAGCGGTGATTGGAACCCTTTACACGGGATTTGTGGGTGGGTTTCTGAGGTGGAATCAGCCTTCCATTGCTACATGGACCCTTCATATGGAATGGCTACTTTTGGGCTTGCTTCTCTCCAAACCCTTGGCCAAGGCAGCCAATAATCAATGCGCATTTACCCAGCATGTAGATTGTACTCCATCAGAAGACGGGCTAGCAAATAGTCGCTTCCAATCTCGACATTTCAGACGATCTTCTGATGTTGATACTCCATCTCTTCGCTGAGTTGACCCTGCTCTCTAGGTAACATCGGCTGGGTCTTGTGTAATGCCAAATTGAGGAGACGGTGGTCATGAATTCCCTAATATGGGGGTCGGTTCAGTGCATCCACTGATCTCCATGGATGTGGAAATTCGACCAAACCTAAATCCCCCTCCAATCATCTAGGTTGACTTCCATCGAACTTCCATAAGAAACGATGACATCGGAGTCAACGAGGCCGCAACTACCTTTAGAAGAAGGCCAAAGCATAACAAATGGATCTAGAAGCGTGTAGTGGTGCTGCGAAATTTATATAAACTTGGGTGGAACCCTCCAGCAAGACACACATAAAATGAAACTCAACCTCACCACCTTGTTGCTTGCTACTGCCTTAACCAGCCTCGCCAGTACTCGCGCGGAAGACCGGAGCTGTTGGCGAAGTTGTAGTGGTGATGCCACCTGCTTAGCACAGTGTGATTCTCAGCTCCAGGGAATCGGGGATTGTAAGTCCAAGTGCAACTTCAGTAACCCCACTCAAGGGCGGGAGTGCATCCAAGCCTGCGTCCAACATCACGTACTGGAAACTCCTGGCGCCGGTGGTGCCTCTCAAACACCCACACCCACCTCCAGTACCACGGGGACAGCCGGCCAGCTGCACCATACCGACAGCCATGGACATACCAACTGCTGGAGATCCTGTAATGGTAACAGTCAGTGCCTTGACAAGTGCGACCAGCAAGTTGCAGGGATTGGAGAATGCAAGGCCCGTTGTGATTTCTCCAGCCCTGCAAAGGGTGTGGAATGCATCAAGAAATGCCGGGACGACCACGTTTTCCAAAGCCCATCCGACAATGCCACTGGCGGTACTGGAGCACCAACAGAAAAGACCACCTCCTCTGGGGATCAGTCAAAATCTACCAACAGCGCAGCGGTCAGTCCGAACACTTCATCTACCCTAGCCATCTACTCCTCCCTATTAGCCGGATGCGCGCTTCTTGCCACCCTAAATGTCTTCTAAGTTGTAAGCCACCTAACCCATATAGCATATTTACAAATAAATCACTTGAACCCGAGTAACACGCAGCATCAGCAAATGATTGCCTTATTGGTGGGGATGCGGTTTGTGATGTCACGTTGTACGACTCCCATGTAGGAAGGATTATGCTTGTCGAGAGTGCGGCTTACCATTTGGGAAAGATTGACATCATTCGTGTTGGTTTATTTTGCCAGATTGGGGTTTCCTCATTGGAGGAGGAGTTAAGCTTCAATCAACACCCATATATATGGCTGCTTAATGACGACATCGCTCTAGAGCGTAGCTAGTGAGTCAACAGCATGGGATGAATGTATTGGTGTATGTAATACATACAACTCTGGTAAATCATTTTGGTGAACCAAAAGATGTCCCTAATTTGACTCCGAAGGGTTCCTTTTCTGAGCAGTCATCCAGCAGGGATATCGAGTGGGGCTGGGAGATTCAGTAATCGAATCCGGGGCAAGTTCAAGTAAGCCACCTTTTCCGAACTCGCATATTTCTGGTGAGCCTCAACGGTCAATGGATGAAGTAGAGTTTCCAAAAAAATCGCCGATCGGATATTGATCCAGATACAGTTCCTTCAGGGATGGCAATGCGCCTAGTTGAGAAATTGACCGATTATTCTACACGTAATAGGAATTCAGCGCATGTGCAGCCTAGCCAACAATGCCGGTGATCTAACCTACGGTTCCAGGGGGCACATGCATTCCATACCGTCATAACCAGCCAATGTCAGTGCGCGAAGGCAGTCGGAAGGGCACTTGAACACGGAGTGGGGATAGCAAATAGCGTTAGTATATGTCCAAGAGGAGTAAGCATCATTCTCCAGATTTCCAAGTCCCCTGCAGTGCACGAGTAAAGCAAACGGTAGTTACATAAACTGGTCAACGGCAGCCTCAACAGGTTATCAGGCTACAAGCCAGTCCTTCTCGCCTCGATTCATTTCATACTATTACAGCTGAAATTAATCCCAACTGGGTATCGTAGAATTCAGTGCCGATGGAAAACTGGTCGATGTCACAAAGGGTGCACTACCCATTAGCACTTTTATGGAATATTGTTCTTCTTTCCACCACTTTCCTGTTTGTTGCCCAATACCTATCTCCAGCAATACGCTACCGTAGCATCACTCTCACTGTGCTTATGGCCATCGGGAACTCGTTGGTCACCACACTCTATCTCGGCCGAGAGCCGACCTACAACACCTTCCCTTGCTTCCTCAATATCTGGGTCTCATCGATCGGGACGCCGCTGTGGCTTACCTCAGTCGCAGGGCGATTCGTGCGGCTTGCCTTTCTGTATCATTTCAGCCAAGCGAAGCTGGTCGCTGGCTCAAAGGGAGCCCAGTACATACACGTTGGCCCAGAGAAGTCCAATCTTAGCCTTGAGCAGTATGCCGAGTCGATGGTAGAGGATCCGCAGCAGTTCGAGGTGTTCAAGCGGTTCTCGCAGCGCGACTTCAGTGTGGAGAATGTCCTGTTCTTCGAACGGATCCAGAAGTTCCGTCACCACACCTCGGACATCATCGGCGAGGGAACACTACCCACCTGGGTGATCCTGGAGATCAATAGTATCTACAGTATATTCTTTGCAGCTGACTCTGAGTTCGTATTAAACCTGGAGGCGCTGACGGTGAGAGAGATTCGGCATCGATTCCAAACCGGAGGGATCTGCCCGGACATATTTAACAGGGCCCTCAATGAGATTCGTACGCTGATATTTCGGTACACATACGCTAGATACGTCAGGCTGGGTCAACAAGGTCTCGCCAAAACCGTACTCTAGCCAAGCCCTTGACGGCAAATCCCTTTTTTAAGAAACCCCACACACCCACTATGCAAAGTTGATATTACCACTTGCTGAATCTGACCTACCGTGCGATCGTTGATGTACCTTTGGACTGCTATACATGATAGAAGGGCTTGTTGGGTTCCTTGGGCTACCAGAGTATTCATGAAGCTATTTACAATACAGTATTTGCAAACAGTTGTATTTCATACTCGTTACACCGTAAATTCATCCGAGACCATCGAGTGCGAGTACCTCGATTTAGTTATGGAATGTCAAAATGTTTATTGAATGGGTTGCTCAGTCTAGCCAAGAGTCAGTCCAGCCTGTCCGACTCGGCTGATGGCCGGTTCAAAGTTTGTGGATGGATTTGCCATCAACAAACACCTGGGCGATATTACGATCATCACCGTTGTTGATGAACTTCTCAAAGATAGTGTTGAGCTTGTCATGGTCAAACAGATCGATGGGTGATCCGCGAGTGCTGGGATTAACGATCAGAGCGTCAAATTGCTTGCCCACAACAAAGTTACCAAGCTTCTCCTTCATCCCGAGTACGTCGGCTCCACCGAGTGTAGCGATGTAGAAGATCTCGGGCAACTTCAAGTACTTATCATCTGGATGCTCAAAGCTACGGGCAATCCCAGCGAAGTAGGCGTTACGGATGCTGTTGAGGATGGATGTTGAGTAGCCACCGGAAACGTCAGTCCCAAGGCTGAGCTTTTGTCCATCTGTTAGCATCTGGCGAATTTTGGCTATCCCGCTGCGGAGACTCAAGTTGGAGTTGGGACAGTGGGAGATGCCCGCCCCCCGTTGCTTGAGCAGTTTCTGTTCCGCATCGGTTGGGTAAACCACATGGGCCATGATGGTGCGGTTGGTTAGCAGCCCATGGGCATCATAAACCGATGTATAGTCGGGCTGATCAGGGTGAAGCTCTTTGACCCAAGCGATTTCGTCCAGGTTCTCATCCAGATGAGATTGGATAGGGAGATTATATTTGCTGGCCAATGCGGCAAGACCTTTCATCAATTCAGAGGTGCAGGAGGGTACAAATCGGGGAGTGATAATTGGAGTGACTCGGGAGTTTTTCTTGCCAAGGACGTACTGAATAAAAGCCTCGGAGTCTTTCAAGCTTTTCTCGGTGGTCTCGATGTAGTAGTCTGGGGAATTCCTGTCCATGTTTACCTTCCCGACAAATGCACGCTGGCCCCTACGCTCTACGATGTCGGAGAGGATTTTGCTTGCTTCAAGATGGATTGTGGCATAATAACTAGCCGCTGTGGTGCCGCCCCGGATGAGTCGGTCAACAACTTTCCCATATGCCTCCTTGGCGTAGCTGGTGTCGTTGAACCGAGCCTCACGAGGAAAAGTATATGTATTTAGCCAGTTGAGTAGCTGCAAGTCCATCCCAGATCCGGTGAATACGTACTGTGGAGCATGGATGTGTGTGTCGATTAAGCCTGGCATGATGAATTGTTGGTTGCCTAGACGAGTAACACTAGCTCTGTATTTTTCACGCATCTGATTGACTTGCTGCTCGGTCGCGTTTCTTTCCACTTGTATGATCTTTCCAGCGGTATCTACTACGATCACACCATTACTTACATACTCGATGCTTGTAACGTCGGCGGAATGAACGAAGTTTCCGTAGAATATATCCCCAGCAGCAGCATTGGCGGAGGCTGCGAGTGCGGCAGAGAGCATGGCAAGAGTTAAGAAGCGCATTTTCGAGGTAGGATTGCTGAGAGAGCACCGAGAACACTTACTAGGCACTCAACTCCATGGTTTTTATACGTTTCCAGGCCAAAACCATTCGCAGTTCCTAATTACTCTTAGGGCCTATGCGAATGCTTTCACCTGTCATGATATGATTTTGTTGTCGTACGGTGTTCAGACTTTGGGAAAAGCGTGGCAGATGATTGATAAAATAGCTAGCATTAAAGATAAGGCGAGATAAAGCGAAGTTTGTTTATCGTTTAATTCATGACGAGCTATATCCGACTAGAGCTCCCAAATCCTGAGAATTACTCGAGAGCGATTACCGGATTCCCTATTTAGGTTACAGCAGGCTTCTGAATCTGCCCACTTTTGGGCACATTTATGGTGTTTGGCTATGATGATGTAGTGTACTCCCTCCGAATAAATCACAGCATCCGTAGTCTCACCACTAATCCTTCTGCCTATTACCAGCGTCGTCACGAATTCGATATTACTCGCTTATAACTGGAGGAGTGTCTGTGTGGGAAGAAAGGCTACGGAACAAAACTAGGAATACGGAGACATATCTTGATGTAGTACACCAATTCATTGGCTCAACTGCAGAGATTATCTCTGATACCAACCATCCAAGACGGTCAATTTCTCAATTGTAGCTATTATGGAAGCCCTCTTAATCAGGTGCTGTGATGGGAAACAATTCAAGGCAAACTGTTCGAGTCGGCTGCCTCTTGCTTATAGCCCGTGGCATAGCCTCCTTAAACAGAATGCCTCTTATTTAGAAAGTAGAGCTTAATAGGGCCGTTAGCAAGCACCTTGGCTCAATTAACGCTTGTTTGCCTAAATTCAGAGGGATTAAATACTGGCTATTAACATACTAAGTTGCGTTGGTAAATGCACACTTGGCAGCATAACTTGGATGTGATAATGCCTTACGTGGGATACAAGGGCCACATTTTCTACCCATGTCTAACCACGAATAATGGAAAGATTCTCGTAGAAACCCTACATACAATTTAATCCATAACATCGTTGGTATTTGTGGAACTGTGTTGAATGCTTATTATATTGCCAAGTACCTGCAGTCAAGGCATGGCACCAAATGAGCTTAACTTGAACTCCACAAATACGCACTCATCCCAGGATATCCCGCACCTAAAGAGAGCATGCAGCGAGTTGTGGAAATGGGTAGATTAATGAGCACCCCAGGTTCTAATTTCTCGGGCGTACAAGCTGCTAATCCAAAATCCCCGCAGCAAGGTCCATCGTGAATCGAAGTTTTGCCAAGTTATTACGATTCCATAACCCAAATCCATGTAGCCTCATCTAAAATGTTGGATTGACTTGACTACATTAATACGGATCAAGGTGGATCCAGGTTCGAAGAACTAATAATCTCTCCGATCGTGATTAAATTGAATTTTATGCTATCTTACTAGTTAGTAGTCGGGAAGAGAAGTGCAATGCTCCTGCTTTCGTGTTTGAACTCTGAGCCAGGAATCACTTAAAAGGATGGGAACTCTTCTCGCCAAAACCACAATCGACTCTCTCGCTTTGAATACACATTACTACAATACGCTCGAAATGGAGTGGACTGTGTCTCAGAAGATATATTACCCGTTGACAATTATCTGGAACGTAATCTTGGTTGTTTCTACTCTCCTGTTCATATCTCAACGACACTCGCCGTCAATCCGATACCGCAGCATCACGCTCTCAGTGTTGATGGTCATATCCAACTCACTGGTGACAACGCTTTATTTGGGCCGTGAGCCTGATGTCGAGAGCTTTCCGTGCTTTTTAAATCTATGGATATCTTCTATCGCAATCCCGCTGTGGCTGACTTCAGTAGCAGGGAGATTCATGCGATTGGCCTTTCTTTATCACTTCAGCCAAGCTAAACTCATGGCCGGTACGGGTAGTGCGAGATATGTTGACAAGGCTACGTTGGAAAACGGCGCTATCTCCACATACTTGGTGCTAGATGAGAATTGGTATGCACAGCATCGCGAGAAGTTTACTACCAAGTACATCGCGAAACTCATTGGCGCGTGTGTAGCGTTCCAAACTGTGTTGACTCTAATTATTCAGGTGTTCACTATCAAGTTCCAGATTACACCCAAGATTGCCACTGGAGGATGCCTGGTTGGCTGGGAGTTTATTCCGGTGTGGCTAACTTCGGCCTTTTACGTATTTCTGTTGTGCCCCCTCTTCATCACCTGGATTCGTGGAGTAAACGATGCATATGGCATACGACGAGAGCTGATTGCAGATTTTACACTTGGTGTACTCGCCTTCCTGCTCTATATTATATTCGCATCGTTCCCACAAATGAAAAACATACGCCTGATTTTTCCTGCTGCCCACTGGAGTGTTGTGGCTCTGGTCTTTAGTCATATCTTCAGCATCGTAGCTCCCACTATCGAGGCATTAAAAGGGGGCCCTAAGACACGAAAGTCTACAAGTCTAGCCTCGTTTGATTCTATGGTTGAGGATCCCCGGCAGTTTGAAGTATTCAAACGATTCACTTTGAGAGATTTCAGCGTTGAGAACGTTCTCTTCTATGAGAGAGTTATTCAGCTCAAATTGAAATACCAGGATCTTCCATATAACCCGAAAGGCTCGCTGAGCACTGAGGTGGTCTATGAGCTTACTAACATCTATAACACCTTCATCACGACTGGTTCCGAATTCGAACTCAACCTTGAAGCGGCTACCATCAGCAGACTCAAGGAACGCTTCCAGAAAGAGTTGCGGCTGGACGTTTTCGACCAGGCTTTAATGGAAGTACGAAACCTGATGTATAGATATACCTATCCTAGATTTGTGAAGCTTAGCCGAAAGAATCTTGAAGAAACCATGCTGTAAGTTTGTTAAATAGCCTAAAGACTCAGCCATGGGGTGTGATGATGCTTTTATTTACTCTTCCCGTTTGATGACCAACGGTGGGCAGATATTAAATAAATATATGAAACAGGTATGTATGCACGTATGCACATATAGCCTATCCCCAGAAGCTCCATTTCATTCTTTACCCTGTAAGTAAGTGAGTCGTTCATAGAATGTAGAGCAATGTGCTTGAATTTCTGGTTTGAGAGACTCGTCAACTTTTGTTTGTTTATGCTGGACCTGGTTTGCCTGCTGTTGGTGCAAGAACTCCTGATAGTCCTTTGGCAGAGGGATGTTTAGTTTTGTGCAAATTTTGGATATGGCCTCTGGGATATTTTCAAACAGCTTGGCGAACTCGATGATCTGTACATGGCTTTTCTGATTTAGCAATCTCGTTATGTACTGAAGCTCCTCTTCGTGGGCACGATAGAAATAGCTCAGCATGATACTCCTGAATTCAGGCTTTGTAAACGGATCGTAATGGGTTGTGTGGATGCTTATGCCTGAAAACAGCTTGACTAGGCTCGGTATGCTCTCTTCCGGCTGTCTGTAGATAAAAACAAATCTTGCGTCCGGATAGATCTCTTGAATTAGCTCGTATTCCCCCGTCCAGCACATGACCCATTTTGCCATGTATATGGACTGCGCGTTGCCCCGCTTATACAAGATTTTCTGGATCAATTTGCGATGGAAGTCGAACAACCTGGTGCGTAGGGACTTGTCTAATGAACGGAAATTCAAGAAATTGTTCATGCACTCAGGCGATGGGTATTGCTGGTATTGCGCAGCGGAGAAAGAGAAGTGGAACATAAAAGCGATGTCGTCTTCTTCCCAGTTATCCATATTCATCGGATGCATTTTGCTCACCTCGTCAAGTCCACTGGGAAGGGGATCAAAAAACGCTCGCAATCTGTTGTGGAAAAACCTCTCATCATACTGGCTGAAATACTCGGCTACGTATTGCACCCATAGAATCGGATAGGAGATTTCCCATAGAGTCAGTGCTACCACATGCTGTTCGTTGGATGCTAGGAAGTCCAATAGCTTGGTAGTGCCTGAACGAGGCTGTCCCAGAATAAACACAGGCTGGTTGATTCTGGCCAAGTGATAGAGCGGAAACAGAATCTCGTCAATCCACCATGCAATGTTCATCGCTGGGTGCTTGATGCAGAAATTGTAGAACAACCGTGCGAGCCCACCAGTTCTACATGGGGCATGCACAGTGAGTACTTTCATCCTGTTCCAAGTAAACATGCTAAATACCTTATGTGTAAAGGAAGTGATGTGTCAGTCAACGAATTCTTGATGTAGGTCCAAGCATATGGACCCAGCCAGAAAGGCGCAAAAAATGGAGAAATCAGATAAAAGGCAAGTAACCAGGTGGTCCAGCCAAGCCAATACACTACACTCCATAGAAGCAGCACGGGGCACACCAGAGACGTGAGTTGGTTGGCTATAAGGTCCGACCGCATGTTGGTGGATGAGCTCATATTAACCAGCAGGGATGTAAGTGAGTAAGGCGAGGTTGGCTAATTATATATAGCCAAAAACTGAGAATATTGCGTAATATTGGGTAATCAAAAACGACACGTTTGCCACCTGAGAATCCGGTCAGCACATGGAGCTTCGAAATGGAGTGAAACAACCCCTAATCCATCAAGAATGAAGATCGCCGAGTTTGCTACTTCGTTAAGCGATCAGCATTGTTCTCATGGCCTCCTGCATACTTGATGGCATAGCTTTACTCATTCCTATCATTTTAAACACATCACACTGTTGTTGATGGGGCATCGTTGAGCAGATGCTTTCCTCTGGCCATGTAGCTATTTGCTTCTCAACACAATGATGCTACCACTAATTTGGCTTGATATCCGGATATACGGGGCAGCTCCCAAATTAGTATGCCGAAATTGCCAAAGCTCGCTAATGTATTGACCTTCCAGGCCTCAATGCCGTTACAAGTCTCGATCTGGAAATGTAAATCCTTGACCAGTTGATTAGAGCGGACTCGGATGGCGTAAACTGATTGGCTTTGTTCAAGATATGGCGTTGTTTAAGCACCAATATTTGTGTACCGAGTTTAGATATAGGTTGGCGATTGTCACATTGTCCGCTTGAAGCTTGGCTATTGGCATACGAATAAGATGTGCTGAATTTTATTGTGTCATTGTCACACACAAACGTTGCTTGCACAAGCATAGAACAAGGTTTAAAGAATATCCACGTTAAATGAGTATAATTTGCTTCTATAACGTTGTTGGTATAAAATCATCGAGTTGGTTGATGAAATTAATCCGATTTGCAGTGACAATGCGTGAAATATTAGATGATGGATATTGCATGGACCTGTGGGACTCCTTTAAACCAGGCTGAACTGGGGCTAAATACTAATTCGGGTATCTCCCATTTATCCTCCTCAACTGAATTCTCTAACGTCGCTATTGTTGAGAATAGAAAGGCTAATTTGTAGAGATCGGGTCTAAAAATAAACCAACCTTTGTGCAAACGTTGCTACTGCAGGGACGGGGATTTTGCTTGTTGCCTTGGGTGCAGTCATTCAAATGAAACCAGCATGCAAAGGGAACGTCGATCTACTAGTTGGGACAAACAGAACAATGCCAATGACTACCAGGCACTTCATAAGCTTCAAACCTTAATAGCGTACTCCGTCCCTGATGGCCTTTCTTTTCTCTCCTTCAGATGAATTGCTTCGGACACCATTCAGACCATTTAAATTCAGTCACTTGTGATACAGTTGTACGGTTCACACGAATAGATCTATATAGGGTTACAAGGGGCTATGACACTTGTTGACTAATCTATCGATATTGGCCAAGTTACAACTTGACCAAATAAGACGCCTTTCCTATCCTGCTCCTTTGATCCCAGTTCAAACCAATGTTACCATTGATACCAGTGTAGCAGTTGCCAGGTTTGCACACAAAACCCTTTATGACCATCATACCACAATCGCACGCCACAACGAATAGTTATAGGAAGGTGATTCCGAGTTAGAGGTCATCTTGCCATAGTGATGCATTGTGAATCCAGATATATCAGCTCTTGAAATAAGGCCATTTCAACCATTGAATGCCATGCCAATCCCTCCCACCGCCCATTGCACCCTCATTCCTTGGAATTTTTCCGACCCGACCGTTTCACCGCTCGATCAGATTCTAGTCCACATGGTCATTCTGGGATATTTCCACTAGTGGTTTGTTTCTCACCAGCTACAACTCCATTGCGCCTCTTGAATATACGAGATGCTCCTGGGGTTATTCATCACATGGCTTCCCACAGACTCATTCTTTAATTAGGTTGCAGTCGATACATGTGCCATTGTGATTCAGCCACTATTGAGGTGGACTTGGGCCCAACTCCAAGGCTGACCGAAGGGCTGCTGCCACACGCATGCCGACCGCCCCATATAAACCAACAATCTACGACATATCGGCAATCTCATCCGACTGAACAATACAATCAGATGTATAACATGGAAGCTCGCCCTTCCTGAGCAACCAATGCGAATACGAAGCGACAATTTTAGGTTGTATCATTTTGCTCAAGCTCCACAGGTGCCATGGCGAGATTCGTGATTTTGCGGGTTTGTAGAGTAATATTGTGTAAGTGACACAAGAGCCTCACAGTGTCTCGTGTGTGGATAGGAAATATTGAGAATTGCTCCAATATGGGCTTCGAAAATCTGCTCTTACTAAATACCAAATTGGTGCCACCGAGTCCATGGCACAATATATATCTTCGAAATCATGAAGTTGACCTTGGATGTTTGTACAACGATCGATTTCACGTATCACCATTCCTCCAAAATAGAGCTCTGCTCTTTGTGCAGATGGCCTTTATTCTCCTATACCTCCTACCACTGTAGCCATCATCAGGCATCAAGGGCTATGGTTGCCGAGTAGGAACACCAAAAATTTTAAGCTAGGTGTTCGTCAGGAGAGTTTCCCATCAATCTATTTCTGGATCAAGATCCGATCAATCTTCAGGTATATAACAGACTCAGGCAGCGGCATTGCTGCCCAACTTCCCTCAGTTTCAGTCTCAGTCCACTGAACCCTTGGAAGTATCTGCTCTTGTCTTCCTTTTGTTGCACTTAACGCATGTCGACCATAACTCACTGCAAGTCAAAGGTGTACATCCCCGATGAGCAGACGCCTCTTCTCCCAAAGAGCCTCATCGACGATGTGCCAAGCTATCCCAATTTCAACATCTGGTGGTCCGAATTCTGCTTGCTTGTAAAATCCTCGACCCCGGTAGTCTTGACCTATATGCTCCAGAACTCCATTCAGCTGGCCAGTATTTTCTCCTTGGGGCATTTGGTAAGCTTTCTGCTCGGCTTGATTCAAGTGTGCGTTCTATTGACCCATCTCTTGTTCTTAGGGATCAAATGGTACATACGATCTGGTTTCAAGTCAAATATTGCCGTTTTAACATCTCTATTTAGAGCTTGCGGTTGCTGCACTGGCAAATATGTTTGCTTCTGTCACTTGCTGGTCTGTCTCCATCGGCATTTCCACTGCCCTGGATACACTTGGAAGTCAAGCATATACTGGCTCCAATGATCCTCATGCATTAGGTGTATATCTTCAAAGGGCCATAGGGATTATGTCCATAATCTTCGTACCTATCTCCTTTTTGTGGTGGAATGCGGAATACCTGCTGCTCTGGTTACGCCAGGATCCTGAGCTGGCTGCCCTTGCAGGCCAGTTTTTGAGGTACCTTTTGCCAGGGGCATTCCCATTTGTATGCTTCGAATGCGTCAAGAGATATTTACAAGCGCAAGGTAAGGCAGCGGATATTATCTGCAGTGTTGTGGTGATTCTCACTAATCAACCCTGCGCCCAGGCATTATGCATGCTAGCACATATGTTCTACTCATCGCTAGTCCATTGAACGCACTTACCAATTATCTGTTCGTCTGGAGAGAGCCATTCAAGCTTGGCTTTATTGGTGCACCCTTGGCCACTTCCTGTACATATGGCATCATGCTGCTACTGCTTGTACTATACGTGAAGTTTGTTGCCGGTGGAGATGCTTGGGGTGGTTGGAGCCGCAAGGCATTGCAAGGATGGTTGCCTTTCTTGAAACTTGGTAAGATTCCCACAGATATTAGATTTCCTCAGGCTGGGAATTAATCAATTTATTTCGTTCCAGCATTCCCAGGCACGATTATGATTTGCTGCGAATGGTGGGCTTTCCAGGTATCTGGTTTGGCCGCAGCGTACTTTGGTACAGTTGCATTAGCGGCTCAGTCTATTCTCTTGACTAGCTCCTCTTTGTGCTTCACCATACCAATGGGTAAGCCGAGCTGAGTTCGTGCATCTAAATCACCCAACTAACCACAGGTATCGAAACGTTCTAGGGATCAGCATCGCCTCCAGTAATCGTGTAGGGAATTTGTTAGGGTCTGGCCGTCCAAACCATGCCAAATTAGCTGCATATTGCTCATTGATCCTGGCATTTTTGTTCGGGTCGCTCAATTCTACCGTGTTGTTCTCCCTTCGCAATGTATGGGGATATCTTTTTAACGATGATGAGAAAGTGGTTTCACTGGTGGCTCAGGTGTTACCCATTAGTGCGATGTTTCAGGTTCGCTTAATGATCAGGTGTCATTTTAATATCACATCTACTAATACAGCCTGATCTAGATCTTCGACGGACTTGGTGGGGTTACTGGAGGTGTTTTACGCGGGCAAGGCAAGCAGGAGATTGGGGCTTATGTCAACATCGCGGCATATTACCTGATTGCACTGCCCATTGGTTACTGGCTTGTGTTTGTTCGGGACGGAAGCTTGCCAGGTATATGGTCTGCCTTCTTGATAGCACTTTTCGGTGTATCAGTTGGCCAGCTAACCTCTATACTTCGCACCAACTGGATAGAAGAGGTTCGGAAGAGCAAGGAGAGAGTCAAGATCGAGAGCGACTCCGAGACCTTGTAAATCTGATCACCTGCTTCTGCTACTTACTATTATAGATCTCTGCCAAGTTGCTTGCTCACTTTCATCTCGCCTTCTCTTCAGTACCCATCCGCTAGAGCGAATTCTGATCTAAATTCCCACACATTGCGAAACCCGGCATTGTTGGTTAAGCACCTTTAATATGCACGGTCAGGTTGTAGTCATATACCAAACTAAAGCGATCGACCCTTGCCTTCTCTCACAGTCGACAGTCATATCTCCTAATGACCCTTACCTTACCCTATATAACTTTACTTCTGTCTACGCGAAATGTTAATATCTAGTCCCGAAGCATTCATTGCTGCCTCACTATCAATAAATTCTCCTTCCACAGTCGGCGTGATTAAGTGGATGCATTGTTATCGTTGGATTCACCTTGGTAGGGTGGATCAGCCTAACCATATGGGGTTCTAGGATAGCCACTGGCCTATTAGAGCATGCAGGCTTATATGAGTCTGCCTGCACAAGCAAATTGAGTCGCGCTGGATAGATACATGAGGAGGTGGAATTAGAATTCCCATTTGGGGCTCTTTTGTTTATGCAGGTGTAGTCAAGTTGTCAACCGGCACCGGCACCTATACACAGCCTGAGTCATCATTTTGATTAAATTCATTTTACTTGTTAACCCATCGCCGTTGGAACAGCCGACATAAATGCTAGCAGGGAGAGTTGGGCATCATGTTTGGTAACATGGAGTTATGATCGTATATGGAATGTTTGCGCCCACGCTACGGAGCACGAAACATTGCTATGATGGACACGCGATTCACAAGCGCACATTCACCAGCTATTGAATCAGAATGACTTGCTGCTGGTCATAGTCAGTACTCTGCATTGCAGAAAACCCCACGCTGAGCCTATCTTCCGCGTGTGAGCCCTGTTGACATTTTCAATTTAGAATCTTCGAGGGGTTCTACGGTTTCGAGATAGCGGCACATTCCATATACGCCAGGCGATAGAGACAAACCACACTCTACTAGAAAAGAGGTGGCTAACCTCAGTAACCCATCTGTCCATCATGTCATGCCAATTCCCATGCAGTCAACTTCATAGACTATCGTGGAGAATCCCTGAGCACATCCATTTGATTTGTCGATCATGTGATCTGCAGATGGATGGGTTATTTGCTAGTAATTCACTAGTACGATAACTGGTGTCCAGCGGAATTGTTAAATGTGAAATATGCGCCACCTAGCACCGGTTTCATCCAGGTGGGACCCAACCTTGGGTCACATGAGCGTAAGCAACTCTTTTGATATTGTGTGATTTCTGGGGCTATATCGAATACTTGGGATATCAATCATCTGACAATGGCATGCGTCACGGTTAGTGCATCAGTGTCGATTCCACGCTTTCAAGAGTGATTGCAGTACTATTCATAGGGATTTATTCTCCTCCCGTTTGATTGATGCTGATGGGAGGGGGGACGGTGCTTTGGGTATACTAACGATGAAGTAGCATTGTTGAGCTGATACCCGTTTCATGACCCCATTTAATCCGTAATAGTTGAGTTTTGATATTTATTTGTATATGAAGAAGTATATAGAGCGAAATATACCAATTATCTGAATAGTAATAGGAAATAGTATATTCTTTTTGCGCTACCTCTAGCCTTACATTATGCAAATCGTCTCCATGTTGGTTGAGACCAGTTGGAGCCCTTAGAATCCGTACGAGTTAACCATCAGTGACTTCATGCTTATTAGCCAGAGTGAAGCAGCATGAGTATATCGACAAATGTCAGTTCAAGCAGTTCCCAAATTCTTGTAAAGTGCACCAAGAAGTACCTTTCATATCGTCTACTCCTTCTAGAAATAATAGGTTCAGCATTTATCTTAGTCATATTCTTTGGACAAAGTACTTCCTATGTTGTGCCATTATTGTTTAGTCACCTATAACTATTTCTGCAAGCCGTTCACTGATTCTTGGAAATAGTGGAAGTAGCTAAGTTTTTCATATAACTCCAAAGGGCCTGACCTATGCTATGAAGTTTACATGGCACAATAAATAATATAGGTCAACTTAATACCAACAAAGCCGCGAAGCAATATTTTTTATGACAGTATTCCAAGTTGCTTCTAGGTACTTGATGCCGCTTTCAGTATAACAAACTACGCAGATACACTTTGATGGTGTAGGAAAGATATACTGCAGTATTGGAGAAGCAGTGTGTGTGAACTGAAATGCTCTATGACCCAAGGTGTAGTATTGGATAACAGGTGGTGTTGTAGGGTATTTGCCTGGAGTATCTGTTAGGAATTTTGAAATTACACCTTAATATTGCATTAACCTACATTATAGCCTAGGAATGTTAGAATATCTTGTCAGATTCTTTGTTGGGACTTATTTTAACTTAGCACAATGTTAGGTACCCAGAACATGAAAAATCCCAAGGTTGTCAGTGTTGTAAGAGTCTTAGAGATATTGGAAGTCATTGGGAGAGCAAGTAGATTATATGGTTTTCACTTAATGATTTATTAAATGTAAAAGTAGTGCTAATACTTTTACATGGTCTTGGCATAACAGGCACATAGGATAGGTTAAGAAAAGTCCCAAGAACATGTGTGCAAAGTTTGGGCAGTTTGGACAACTTGTCTAATATTCATGTTCTGGATACCTGATATTTTGGTGAAAATATTCCAAGAAAACCCCAACAGAGCATTGAGTCAGTATTCTCTAAGATTTGCAGGTAATGATCCAAGTGACTAAGTTAGTTGAATATTTAGGTGGACTTACAAATTTTGACAACACTCCCACTCAACTAAATGTTCATACTGACTAGTCCTAACTGTGACCTAAGATATTCAAATTTGTCTCTAGCAAGTAGTTTGGTAAATGTGACTGCAATCATTGCATTTGCAGGACAATAAACTAACCCTGTGAAAAATTATTGTAAAGAACCCATCAAAAGGCTGTCACAAACTTAAAGTCCCATGACTAAGAGGTACTGATCCCATCAGGACACTGTCCAGAGACTGTTGAAAAATAATTGCACCCCAGATTTCACAAAGAACTTAGTCAAAATTTTTCATCACAACAATACATAAGTGGCTTTTGATTGGTTCCCTGCCAATTTGCTCACTTTCTGATCCCAGACACTCTATCACCTCCTATGTGTGTGTGAACTGATTGGTTATTGCCTCTTTTTCACCCTCCTTACTTCCTGACTTAACTGTTTCTCTTACTTTTTATGCATACAAATTGATTTATTTCCATTGAAACTTTAGTTGTACCTCAATTGCCAATTGTATTGACCTATACAAGTCCCTATACCCTACACTACCATCAAGCCCCACCCAACAATCAACAAGTAACTCCATTAAAATCCATCACTCAATAAGTATATCTGCTATAACACTCTGGTTCCACAACTTTGGTGGGAACCCAACGGCTTTATGCCACTGTTTGTTCACTGGTTCCCACATGTCCTGGTCTTCAGCTGGCACTGCAAGGTCTAGCTCCTCATCTGCTGTCTTTGCAATAAATCCTTGCAATATTCAAGTGCGTTTTCTTGAGTACTGCTCTTGAAGAAGTGCTGCAACCTCTTGGTGTGCCTATTAATGTTCCAAAATTCCACTGAAGGCATTGTTATAGTCTTTCAAGTTCTTGATGTTGTAGTCTTGTCTGTCAGTGGGATCTCCACTCTGTCAACAATGGAGGGCATGGAGGCTGTTGTAGACAAATTTCCTTTTCTGCAAACTCATCTACCTTGCTGGAGTGTAGCTCAACTGGCTGTGCTTCCAGCTCTTGTGAAAGCTGCTGTTTTCTTGTTGGTAATTCTTCTTGTCTATGATAGGATTTAGTCTGTTCCAGGCTAGTGGTGTTAATTGGCAAGAACTGGAGTTTTTTTGCATGCCTCCCTGTCCCAGGCTTAGGTAGACATTTTTCCCTTGACCTTTTCCATTATCACTGCCAGGTCTCTCAATATTACTTTGTCTGAGTGCCTCCTGTAACAAACTATGTTTTCTCCTTGATAAATTCTGCTCTGACACATCTGTTTTGGCCTGCTTGTCCCTTGCTGGCAATCTTCTGGCAACCTGATGTTTCTTTCCTGCTTGTTTTGAGCTCTTGTTGTGCATCAACATTTAAAACTTAGCCAATTTCACTCCTTTAGAAAATCTGGCACCCTAACTGATTTTCCCTAACCCAAACATAACTAATCCCTGTTATGGCTTATTTTATCACTTCTCAGAAGCTATTTTTAGCTGTCACACCTTATCAATTATCATGTGGTCATTATGTCTTCAACTGAACTGCTAAGCCTTTCCAAAGGATTAGTCATCCGAGATCTATCCAGCCACTCAATAGTTGTCAAGACCCCAGCTGATTAATGATGCAATTTTTCATTTATCTTATGCACCTATCAACACCCCAACAGATTTCAATTAGTCCAGTCTCTTGGCACTTACTAATTCAACTTGATCAGAAAAATATAAACAAACATTATTGAACCTATTGGTTTAGTGTGTGTCTCAACAAAATTAAGATTGTGCCTCAGCAAAATTAAGAATTCAACAATTCTGTTCTAGTTTCTGCCCAAGCCTAGCATATCTAGTACCCCAAGAGCACCAAGCCTAGCTTGCATAGCAAACCAACTCTGTTGCCTTTATAGCCCAACTCAGCTATATACAAGACCAATATTAGACTAGAATCTCATTGCTGATATTTCTGTCACTCTTGACAATTCTAAGATTCTGCACTTAGTTGTCACTTAGGTTCAGTTAACTCATTCAAGAGTTTTGTTACACTTTTCTCTTGGATACAACAGCTCTCAACTGTAGTTGTGATGGGCTCCTGTAAAAGCTGCTGGTTTTTATCACTGCCAGGTCCTTCACTGCTACTTTGACTGAGTGCATCTTGAGTGGTACTATGCTTTTTCCTTGGT